>QRFJ01005030.1:67572-94393 GCA_006176705.1 Cocos nucifera | reverse complement strand
TACTGAGGCTAACCACATAGAAGAACCTGAGCCAAGAACTAGTACTGATGCTGGTTCTAATTTAAATGAGATAGACATAGGAAAGAAGAGAGCGAATGATTTACCTGAGACCTATAAACCTATAGTCATATTTTCTTCAACCTTAGAAGCCGGTTCTTCAAGTAAAAACCAAGAGGCATGCAACGAAGAGTCAATGGAGTTATTTAAGCAAGATCATATTAATTTATCTTCACAACTAAAGCCATCTTTAGTCACCCTTTCAGTACCCATTTCATTAAACTTTACTCCTAACTCAAAAACTCCATTCATAAATATTTTAGAAGAATAAATAGGAGAAATTCTTGATAAACAAGGATCTGAGAATAGGGTCGCATCCTATGTTCCTCTAGTTAAAAATGATTATATCAATAATGAGATCATAAACTATCTTCCTGAGATTGGCAATCCAAAACCATTGGAATTTGTCAATCTAGTATTTGATACGGGATAGTAAGCTGCATTGTGTCTGATTGAAGATGGTAAACTTACCACTTATTGGGAGGCAATCCAATATTTAGTTTTCTTGCATCTATTTTTTTTAGTTTATTTTTTTTAGATCATCTTGAATAAAGTTGGAGGGAGAGCTTAAATTTTTAAAGAGACATGCTGGACCAAATATATTGTATTATTTTTTTCTTTATTACACCCTTCTATTTTTTCTTTTTCATTAAAAATAATGTTGATTAAGTTGAAGGATAAAAAAATATACATACAAAAAAAATTTTTTAAAAAAATATCTCTTTAAAAAATATCTCTAAAATAAAAAAAAATTAAAAAAAAATTTAAATAAATCTTTAAAAAAATTTGAATAAACCATGTTTTAGGAAAGAAAATTTTGAGCAAAATAAATCAGAGAAAGTAATAAAGTTAGAAAGTATTTGCTAATGACTGTAGTGAGTCAGGAAGTAGATTAGTTGGTCAGAATTGTTAGATCATTTAAAGGCTATCAGCACTTCAAATCGCACATGCACACTAACGAGGTAAAGTAAGTATTGATTATAAGGCCAACTGAGGATTCAATTATTACTAAAAAAATTGATGATTAATATATATCTCAATTAAAAAAACTTGAATATAAGAAAAGAGCTACCTGCCTAAAATAAAAGTGCAAAAAATAGAGTATATGTGGATTATCCTAAGCTTAGTAACTGGATCTCTGCATCTAAGTCAAGTATGAAGATTCACGTCAAATGGTGGAGGGAAGGCTAGGATGCTTAGCATGTTAAAAAAAAAAGAAAAAAAGAGGCAGTATGAAAGCTACCTTAATTCATGCATTTACCTTGGGTTGTATAGAAAATTAATCAAAATAAGTGGTAATAAAAGATATATTTATCCTTTAAATTAACATCCAAATACTAAATTAGACTTCATAAACATAAGTGCTGAAAATCTTTGGATGAATTCTAAAAGAAGTTTCTAATTAATTGAACCATAAAATTTACTTCTGAAACTTTATACTTAGTTAGTGATACTGTCTAAACTTTTGATCTTAAATCCTAAAGCTATTTTTGTGAAGAAAAATCTTAGTAAAACATGATAATTAATCTAGATTTATATGACATTGCTAAAGAACTAGCAATGAGTAAGTTAGGGGGTGTGATAATATCATAAATTTATTAATAAAAATATTAATATATTAATTAATTTATATTTATTTTTAAGAATTTATATTTTTATTACTCTAAATAAAGAAAATAAATTCATCCAATAAAAAGATCTCATTTTTCTACTTATAATGAAATAAATTTGATGTCAATCCGATTTAAAATGAATTTAATATAATTTTTTTTAAAAAATAAAAATTAAAGAAAAAAATGGCTCAGTCAGCTCAAGCCGTCGTGCCATATCAACTGGTGCATTCAAACATGCCTAGCCAGCCAAGCAAGCTGGCACACCCAGCTAGCCGACCCAAAAAGCGAAGCTGGCCCGCATTCAGAGCCCAGCCCACACACGCCAGCCCGTCAGCCTACATTCGGTCCGTAGAATAGTGTAGACCGTCAGCTCAGCGATAATCGATGAATCAAAAAATGCCACGTGGTAGACCAAGACCTCTAAGAGGTTTACAGCATTTTTGTCGTGGCATATAGGGCATTTTTGTCATTTCACTCAGTGAAACGCACGCGTCGATTGGTTAAGGTGTGCGATACGCCCGGTTCAACGGTCTATGGCAATAGTAAGTGCGCAATCGGATGGCTACGATCGCTTGCGGTCAAGATCGGATGGTGGTTGTTGGTTCTAGGTTTAATTCAAACTTCATGAAGCTCATCTACGCCATCCGACAGTAGTGCTCGATTCCATCCTCGACTCGACGATCCAAAATGCTCCCAGCGGTGATTAGGACACCCAGGCATGCGATCAATGATCTAATTTCCTCCATCAACATGCGATCAACGGCCAAAATATTTTCTGACTTGATCTTGGCCATTATATGTCTATTTTTGGTATTTTTTGAAGTCTTAGATCACCATTTGACGGCCAAAATGCACAGAATTTCATAGGAGACATGATCTAACAATTTTATGCTATTTTCTTCAACAAACATGGATCTATACCAAGTATTTAGTCCCATATTGCCTGATAATAAAGTCTCCAATCCTTCAACACCTATTTAAAGGACCTCAAGCCTCTAGAGTCTTCGATTAAGGTGAAACTTTGGTACAGGATAGAGCCATGGCTTTTGGTTAACAGCTGCTTCGAGGCAACTGGTATCCGAGAGAAAAAGCTAGGCTTCTACACCATCTTTCCGTCAACGCCGATTCAAGATCAAGATTAGCCTACTTGTAGTTTTTATTTATTTTTTCTTATCTTTTTAATTTATATAATTAAATTTTGAATCTTAATGCAAAATTTTTTTTATGCAATTTAAATTTATGCTTTTTATTTTTATTATAAATTTATATTTATTACAAGTAGATGCTAAGATCTAAATAGTAAATTCTAGTACCAAGTTTATTTTTCTATACTGTTTAAATTTTGCTTTGAATTTTTGACTTTAATTTTATTTTCAAAATCTCTCTTTTTCTTTTGTAAAATCAAAGATTTCAAATCTAAAATACTACCTTTCATGTGGATTCAACCTGACTCACTGCTATCTACGTACTTTTAATTATTTTAAGAAGTTGGATTAAACTGATAATTATGATATTTTAACAATGGTATCATGATCTATCACTGAAGGAGGTCCATGGGCCAGCGCAGTCCGACAGTGGCACAAACCAAGGCCAAACTAGGCATGCAAGCGTGCGCACGGGTGCGCACGAGTTGCACAGGCACCCCGACCTAGGTGCATGTGGTTGCATAGGCCACGCGAGCATGAGCCGTATTGGCATACATGGGCCCAATGAGCGCCCAAGCCCATCACATGGTCCACGCACAAAGCATGGATTGGGGCCATTTCCTTGAATATTTTGTGCGGTCTAATGGATCAGCAGCGGGTTTCCCTACCATTTCATGTGGCTTATGCGGGATTCGATGGACCAATTGCATGATCGGATGGCTTAAAGGCGAGCCAGTAGCGATCCGATGGTCCAAACATGATTTGAGCCTGATCAGGAGGCTTTTTGCATGATCCAATGGTCTAGGAGCAAGCCAATCACGATCGGATGGTCAGAAAGTGATCTCGTGTGTATTTAGGACTGGATTTCCTACTAAAATACTATTTTGATGATTTTGGAGTCTATATAATTCTGATTGATGAATAGTTTATTGCATTAGAAAGCTAGTGATATCTTAGAGGTGCTGAGAGACTTCTTGAGAGATTTCAAAAAGCTTTTATAAGAATTTTGAGGCTTCTTGTTAAGAGATTCTTGTGATATATATATATCACTATTTCTTAGTCATACCCTAAACCTTAGTCATACTCTGACTAATTTCTCAATCATACCCTAAAACTTATAACCAGTATAATATGACAAATGAAAACTATAAGGTTCATCAATAGGATGTCCAAGAACATGTGTTGTGGTTCTAATAAGATGGAGGGCTCTATTAGTTCCACATTGGTTATGAGTCAAGAGGAACTCGTGCTTATAAGAAAGGTATAAACCTTTCCATGTGAGGCACCTTTTAAAGGGCAAAATAGTGAGGCCTATGGGCTAGAGCGGACAATACCTCACGTGCGACCTATGGGTCAAAAAGGCCGAGCCCTTATCCGCAACACCTAGATTTGTCTCCGAGTTTTTGCAACATCAAGAGGACATGTAGCAACAGCACCAAAGCTACCTGCTACAAAACCAGTCGAAAAATTTGCTCGTAATATACTAGACGCGTTGCCTTCCTCACCAACTAGTGCAAGTAATCTTCTTCGAATCTTCACAAAAAAAGTGGACAGATATGAATGATAAATAGATTACAAAACCATGTAACTAGTGCTCAATGAAAAACAACAACTACACTAAAGATACAAGAAACCATCTAAATCCACAAGGGCTGGTCAAAGAGGTAGCACCAACTTGATTCTATAAATGAAACCTCACTGGCTCTAAAATTGACCAGCATATAGCAGAAAAAGGGCATCACAGGCTAGTTGTGCTCCCACACCCCTCCATAGAATGCTATAGCTTTGCACTGCTTGCAATATTATACGACTTCCATTCACTGAACACATGATTTCACAATGGCATGGTCAATGCAAACTAAAGATACTGGAATAAATCATACAAAAAATAAATTTTCCAGTTGACGCTCAAAAAGGCCCACATCAATCAGTGGCACAAAGTGTTGTTGATACCAAGCATGGGAATGTATGGTTTTAGTGTGAGCAATTTAGTTTAAGCAGGAATATTTCGTTATCACCCAGTTAGAACACAATTCGGCAACCCCTTCATGCTGAGATTCATGGCTAAATTCTAGATTTTTCTAGATTAGTTATATTTTGCAAAGATTAGTAATAGTGACGTAAAGTTTGATGTATGTTTTCTTGACAAAGTCATTAAATTTATCAAAAAGAAATCAGATAAAGTTTGATCTCCTAAGCAAGATCAATAAAACTCCGTTTTGTGTTTAGCATTGATTTACAAGGCTATAAAACTCATCTTCATCTCCTGGATGTGGCCTCAAAAGCCACATCCCCAAATCCAAGTCAATTCACTCCATCTTGGCGTATTCATAGCAATAAGGTTAGGTAGTCTTTCTGACAGCCCCAACATCCCCAAATCCAAGTCAATTCACTCCATCTTGGCGTATTCATAGCAATAAGGTTAGGTAGTCTTTCTGACAGCCCCAACATCCCCAAATCCAAGTCAATTCACTCCATCTTGGCGTATTCATAGCAATGAGGTTAGGTATTCTTTCTGACAGCCCATGTCATGGATGGATACACCGATAAAATTATACATGCAGGAGAATAGAAAGATAAGAACACAATTACAACCAGAGACTGCATTTCATCTGATCAGAACTATGCTATAGTGTTCACTTTTTTTTTTTTTTTCCTGAGCAAAAGGGCAAACTGATACGCTTGAATATGCCTGTAGTTTCTCATAGTCCTTATTAATACTGTCATAATGTCATTCCCTGTGCATTTCAACTCCTCCGTATTTCTATTGTTTCAAATCCATAGGTTCAAAAGTTTGGAGCTGTCGACTGCAACACTTGACTGCGATTTCACTGAAATCGTAGAAACTTAGCCCTGAATCCCAGTATTTTCACTTTGCCCACCACGTAAAGTCAGATGGGCTTAAAATCAATCGGATTCAACCCATAATTTTAGCTGAGGTGAACCAAAAATTGCCGGTTGAAGGCCTGTGATTTCGATGTGGGCACTAGTTTCAGAACCATAAGGAGGCCACGTTCAGGGAAATTGGAGAATATTTTGGGGCGCCATAATAAAGTAATAAAAAAATAATATTTAAAAAAAAATTCCAAGAAGGTGCCTGAAGGAGCCAAATAAGTTCATTGAGTAAATTTGAGCTATACTGCCGGAGGGTGGTTGAGGAGCTGAAACCTAAGATCCCTTCAAGGGTGACAACACCGATAGCTGGGACTGCTACTATGGTGCCGGCAGTCCTGCAGTTGAATGACCTAGTGCTCACCTATGCTTCGCAGTCTGTGCTCGACGTGAATCCAATGCTGGGGTTGATAAGACAGAACCTAAACCCAACTATGGGGCTTTTGGGGCAGAACTTTGGGGTTGGGGTGCTAAATCCTGGAGTATAGATCATAATTAATATTTTTAGCGGTATAAATCATAATTATCATGTGGATATTTGATTTCAACATTCAATTATAGATTTGCATTTGGGGGGAACAGATACCCTCCTTTCAAAAAGAGCATAATCCATCGCTCAAAATTTTTCTAGATTATAACATTAATGATGGATCTTATTGAAAAGTGAAATCATATTAAGTTATGCATATTGTTATAGAATATTTTAATAGCATCCATGATTACTTGCCAGAATGCTATCTTTATAGCATTTTTTTAGGACAAGTATCTTCATAATATTTCAACAGGGCGTCGAGGTTGCGATTGCGATCGGTGTTTGTCGAGAGAAAATGAGAGTAGTGGTGAGGCGGCAAAAGGAATGGGCTAGCACCAATGGATGCGGAGAAGATATGAGAAAAAAAAGAGGATGGGGGTGCGATAAGGATCGATGTTTGTTGAGAGAGAAAGATAGCCGAGTGGGGCAGCAAAGGAGTGGGGTGGCACCGATGGACACGAAAAAATTATAAAAATAAAAAAAAGAGAAAAAATTATAGAACAAATAAATAAGTAAAATATTTAAAAAATAAAAAAATATTTATTATAAATATTTAATATTAAAAAATTAATAATTATAAACCATAATTATCCGCTCCATGCAACACGCGCGCAGGTTTTGACTAGTTCACTTGTTAGAATGAGCTCCAAGGAGGATTGAACAGAGTCTCCAGGTTGGTTCCTTCTTTGGACCGTTAAATAACAGAACACAATTACCCACTTACACTGGCTTTCTTTTGACCGTTAAATAACGACCGGAGAAAATAACCATTACATGCATGTCTTCCATCAATAATTTGCAGATTATGCCGGAGGAATGTCGTATAACACCTGCATAGCAAACCGTATAACAGCTGTACACGGGGCAAATTAGCGGTTGCTACTGAAGCTCTGTTTTGGGTTTAAACACAACCCAAATACTCATGGTTTTGAGGTTTTAGAAACTCGAAACCCACTCAGATTGGGAGAGTATAACTCGTTTCATCGCGCAGACCTTCCGCTTGTTAACTCCCACGTTCACCGGCACAGGCAGCCCTCCGTGATTCTTGTTCTTCTCCTTCTCTTCAGCGCTTCCTCCTCTTCTTCTTCTCCCCTTCAGCGGCCTCAACTCCGTGGGAGAACTCGTTTGCAGCCTCTAAGAGACAGAGACACTTCTCTGTTCGGGATCGGACAATCTTGGAGGCCGGATTAAGAGAAAGAAAGACTGAAATCGGAACAATCTTGGAGCCCGGATTAAGAGAAAGGAAGACTGATCATATGGGAGAGGAGGATAAGTTTCCCGCAGGGTTCAGGTTTAATCCCACCAAGGTGGAACTCATCGAGCAGTACCTCAAAAGAAAGGTCTCCGGCAAACCCCTTCCCTCCGACATGATCAAAGAAGTCGAGCTCTATGACCTCCAGCCAGAAGTCCTCTATAGTAACTCCTATTCTCTCTTCTTTTATTGCCCAAGATAAACGTCTTGCATGCTTTTGATTTTTTTTTTTTTTCTTTCACGATAAAAGTGGGATCTTGAATCTTGAATTTTTATTCTATGCAGATCGTTTTCCAAATAAGAGGATTCAGAGCCGATACTTCTTCACCAAGTTGGATAAAAGGTTCAGGAACAAAAAGCATAGAGATCGCAAGGTCAAGAATGGGGGCCGCTGGATTTGCAGCGTCGGAGACAAGCCCGTTATCAAGAATGGTGGACGACACACCGGTGGGGTATACAAAACCTTGACCTACCATGAGGGCAACGACAAATCTAAGAAGACTGGTTGGATCATGACAGAATATCGTCTTTCCGAGGAATTCAAGCAGCATCAGCCCACTGCAAACCTGGTAAGATTGATCTAAAGATTTTCTTTTGATACTACTTGACGCTACTCCATCTTTGTTTTTCTTCACAACGAGGTTTCGAATGAACGTATCTTATCCTAATAATCTTAAATTAACTAAGGGGATAACAACAAATATGTGATTTCGATGATAGTTTATATGTCATTCTTTTGTATGTTGGTTCTTTTGTAGGAAAGTGATTGGTTGCTGTGCGAGATCCATTATAAAGGGAATAAAGCTAAGGACGGTGAGGGTGATGATTACAATGAAGAAGACAAAGTAGAAGAGCAGGAGGAGCCAGACGGCCAAGACCAATGGGAGGAGGGCATTGGCAAGAGCAAACCTGAACCATGGCTAGCTGATGGTGCATCTACTTCCTATAGCTTCGCATGCCATGGTGATGATCAAATTCCACTCAGCAGAGGAGAAGATGTTGCATCTACCTCCTATAGATTCGATACTTGCAATGGTGGTGGTCAATTTCCATGCAGTGGAGAAGAAGAAATGCAGTCAGCTTGCGCACCTATTTCTTATAGTTTCAGCACTTGCTGTGGTGATCATCAAACTTTGTTCAACAGAGAAGTACAGGCAGACAATGCATCTACTTCTTATAGCTCCAATTCTTGCTACGCTGTCTGGCATATTCCATTAGACATTGAAGATGAGGTGCAGGCAATTGGTGCATCCACCTACAGCTTCAGCACGTGTCATGGTTTTGCACAAATTCCACCTAATACAGCTTGCAGCATCATCACTAGCAATACTGCTGGTTTGCTACCAGACTTCACACACCTCTCACAGGACGTGGCCATGGATATCCCTGGTTCTTCCCAAGTTGCAGCCCTTTGCTCCAGCGATGGCACTAGAGTTGATCAATTTCCCCCAACATTTGGTGACTCACATTTTGTCACTGGCACTGGCATTGAAGGCAGTCCTCAGGAGCAAGCACCTGTTCCTTTTGCTTGTGACTGGATGACAGAGAACCCTGAAGAGCTTGAACATTTGATTCAACAAGATTTCCCCAACTTGGATGAGGATATAGCTAGCCTTCCCCCGCTAACAGAAGCTGCTTCACCCAATAATGCTCAACTTGGTCAAAAAGGTGTCAGCTGCTTCTACCGCCAGAGGAGAGATGAAATTGGCGGGAGGTAGACAGTTATCTGGTTGTCGAAGTTGGGGTCCATGGACTAGATTTTTGGCATCATGTTAGTTTGATTTGTACACAAAAAAGGAAGGTGTAACAATAATATTCAGCTAGGGATACACTAATTTTGTTATACACTCAATATAATAAATTAAATTGGAAGTCTTACAATATCAATTTATCAGCAAGTTAGCTGTTTTTCTATCCTGTTCGTTACTGCTCAACTTGTGTATAGTGATCTGTATAACTATGGTTCTAATGCTACTTTCACATGCAGTTGGGCTAGGGTTTTTAATATCTGCTCCAGATGCATATTTGTGTCAACGCATACTTACTGCAAGCAAGAGCAATGTGCCATAATTTGTACATGAAGTGACAAATTTACCATATCACTACACCATCATGCCTTTGCCTTATGGATATTTGACCTTAAAGTTAGAGAAAGTATCCACTATTTTGACTATAGCCTCCACCTTTTAGTACATGCATATGTCATCAATTGATAGGTTTTCATGATCAAAAGATAATCATTACAAAAAATAAATCTTCTGAAAATTTTTCATGCACCGTTCCACTCCCATGCATCGAACATGAGTCACTTGCATCCTCCTTCAGACTTTCAATGCTCTGGAAACAATGATAGTAAAATATGTACATACTGAATATTGACATATTTTCATGATTAGAAAAAAATATTTTGAAGAAAAAAGATCTTTTAAAAAAATTTTCATGTCCAATCCCGATTCCTTCTGACTTTGGATATGAAGCAATAGATTTGGAGTCCAAATGAGATTTTGAAGAGAAAGAAATGATATTATAAAATCAGAGAGAGCTCGGGATAGAAGTGAAGGAATGAGAAAATATGAAAGTGGATGGATAGAGGAATGGAGCTCTGTCTTGCTCACTAGCAATTTTCACTTTAATGATTAAAGCAATAAACACGATAGATGCATAGGATCATCCTTAGGATACACTAATTTTCCTAATGCTGGAGACTTGCAGCAATTAGAGGACATGACACATGTTTGATATTGGTCCTTTCCCTTAGTAGAAAGAAAGAAAATGGAACCAAAATATCAGATGTTCTTTGCTTTTTATCATTTTCAGAGCTGCCGACCTTAAATAATTTTATGCTGATTTGAAATTTGAACTGCTCCAGCTCCACTAACTGATGTTCTCCAACATGATGTGCTATGTATGTTTATAGAGATGATTCTGCTTGTTGCCAGCACCCATAGCATTAAAACACTCCAGAGGGCCTCTTTGCATGTACAAGTAGGAAATTGAAAATCATAACCCCCATGATGTCCATGGAAGAATTAATGTATATCACGGAATCGACCATGGCATCCCCAAGGCATAATTAACACATTTCATCTGACAACATATAATTCACATTCCAATTGACATGGGATTAACAAAACTGGCCAGCTTGAATCTTCCATATCCCAATTACTCAGTCCTATTGAATTAGTGCAATCTGTAAGTAGGATGTTTCCTCTGGATATTAGCTGTAAGCATCTTTCCCAAGCAACCACTTGAACTCCTGCATTACTACAAGTTATGAATTACTGAAATCTCAAAACTTTATATTTTGATAGACACAACAAAATGCTTAACACTAGCAGGACCATAGATTTGAACCTCAAAAACTCAGTCAGTGATTGGGCTATGGTTGCAAGGTACAGGCAAATGCAACATAAACTATTTTTCAGCCAACTTTCTCTATACATATTTGACTAATTAGCCAATAAAATGGAAGCATATTTACTTTAATGTGAAATGGAAGACCGGCCAAATTGTTGACAGATTTATGTATTTCAAAATAGGTTTCTGTCAAAAGATAGAGAAAGCAACAACCAAAATCCAGAATTTCAAAAGTCTTCATGGTGAAAAATTTAAGATTTATATTAGAAGTGCAAATGCAGTGTGTAAATTTAGAAATCTAAAGTTTCAGTAGTAGCCATCATGTCATATTTGAACCATATCCCAATAGGAAGTAGGCAAAATGATTTTGAAGCACGATTAATGTTGACTGAAATATATTGCGTGGATATTCTCTCTCCAAGCTTCAGATGTTCCCCTGCATAAAGTAACTAATTCGGAAAGAAATGGAGATTTCATTAACTATCTTGGGATAATTTAATGTACATGCTTTGCAGGTACAGAGAATAAGTAATAAATAACTTTAACAAAATAAAAAATCAGGCACGAGGCATCATTGAAACCATACATATTTGTTAAATGTATTTTTAGCTTTGGGAGAAGCGGCAGAACTATTGTATTACGACAATCAGCCTGAAAAGTAATGTTTGCCATACCATCCCAAACTACTTGATTCAGGGCGTATTGTGCCTTGCTGGGTCGGAACAGTACAAAAATATTATTCAGGTCGGTGAAAGCCGACACTAACTCATATATACTGAGGCATACCGAGGTGAATTGGGATATGTACTGACCCATATCATCCAGTTTTAGCTAGTATCATGATAAAAAATGAGAATAATGGTTCGAGACCTATCTTGATATGGAGTGTGTACCAAACCGTACTAACTTATACCATACCAAATAGTTAACAAGCCAAAATGATACCCAATATAGAGTATACGGACATTGCTGAAAAGCAAACATAAAGTCAATAAGCAGAAAAAAATAATTTGTAAACCAGACTAAGGTAACATTACAATAGGACCACTATTATAGCCAAATCGAAAATCCACGACTTCTAATGAACCAAGCTATTTGATGTGTTTGTTTTATTATTAAAAATTGTTCTTGGTGTTCTGTTAGCATGGTAATGCCAAACCTGTTGTTATTTTTGTTCTTTAAACTAGGATTGAAGAAAAACTTGTTATTTTGTAATACCAAACCTGTCACTCTATTTGACTTTTAATCATCTTTCCATTGCTTGCTGACTGGTTATTTTTTTTGTCATATGAGATTTTTAGAGGATGCTAAACAAATAACCTGAGATTGAGGAAAAACTTGTTATTTGGTAATGTCAAACTTGTTATTGAAGGTCTTCATTAACTCAAAGGTTAAAACTTATCTCGCCCCAAATCCGGGACATAATATGGCCATGCAATTAAGGGATACCATCCTCGATAATATGAAGCCTACCAATCATAATCAGCAAGAATCTATCATAATTAAAATATAAATAAAGATTCAATTTCATCATTCCTCAAATAATTAAACCAATATTCATCCAGAGCATCTAAATTCAAAACTAAAAACCAAACCCATGTCTCAAAATCATCAATAAATAATTATAAGTTCATGATTATCTAATAAACTAAGTTCAGCTACCAAAATTTTCAAGCTTGCTATGCAGATTGCCAAGCCTAGATCCTTCATTGGTCCTAACTTCATTCCTCTATATATATAAAGAAAATAACTCATTGAGTAAAACCTATACTTTCATACTGGATCAGGCATAAGTTTTTTCATGACAATGAAATATTAAAAAATAATAGATAATATAAAATAAAGTATTTCATAGATCATATAATAAAGCAAGTTATAAAAATAATTATGCATGTATAAATCATGAAATTTTGTAAATATGATTTGTAAATCATTCTTATCATGTGCTCATGTCATGGTTCAAAATCTTGCTTATAGATATTCATGCTATGGTCATTTTATACCCGTGATAGAGCCGCAATCATATCATACCAACTACTATAATCCACTACCGAGGGCTGTATGCCGAGATACTATAACCCGCTGGTAAGAGCCATATACCAAGCTATTGTAATCCACTGACGAGGGCCATGTGCTGAGCTACTATAGCCTACTGGCGAGAGCCATATGTCGAGTTACCATAATCCACTGATGAGGGCCGTATATAGCTATCTGAGAGTCTTTGAAATTTTTATATTTTTTTCTTAAAATATACATATTCTTAGATAAAAATAAATAAATTCATGCTTCATAAATATATCATTTTTATAAAATATATTCATAAAATTAATGATCATAATAATACATGCTTTTTCATATCTCATATGCTGATCCTTATTTTATGAAAAATATGATTTCATCAATAATAATTCATTTTTATGAAAAATATAATAATTTAAAAATAAATAAGAAGCATAAGATTCACTTATCTCGATCATCCTAGATATTCAGACTTCGTTAGAAGAATCAAATAATTTTATTTTAAATATTAATTTATAATTAATTTTTATTCATTAAATTTAATAAAATTAAATAACAATAAAAGAGATGATTGATTAGATGATTAATCTTATAGATCATTCGGACACCAAATTGATTCAAGATTATCTTGCTGGAGTCAACATGGGTCTCTAAAAGAGAAAGGCATAACTCGATACTAAAGTCCTTAAAGAGAGAAAGTAGATAAGAAGAGAGAAAGTAGAGAGAGAATCTTTGTATTCTTCAAAAAAGACAATCATAATCAGGATCATCAAAAATTATATCAGGATGATTCAATAGTGATTGCTCATGATCAATGCTATGAATTTATAACAAGGACCAGACTGGGATCCAACCTACTACATGAATTTTAAAGCAGTGGTCAGTCATCTTGTTTTCATCTCAGGTTCATCCTGGAGCCCGTGGTGTAGTTAGAGAGAACCCTAGAGATAGAAGGAGAGAGAAGAGAGAAAAACTCTTCTCTTTCTTCTTTTCTTTTTTTTCCTCTTTTTTCTTTCTTTTCTTTTCTTTTCTTCTTCTTCTTTCTTTTCTTTTATTTTCTTCTCTTCTTTCTTTCTTTCTTTTCTTTCCTTGGCCAAAATAGAGGAGGGATGTTGGGATGGTGGTTCTTGGCTGGAAGATCGATGGTAGGCCATGGCAGCAGATGGCCGATGGTGGTGAAGCGAGGGATGGCCAGCGATAGGATCGGTCGGCGAGAAATCATAGAAGAGAAGTGAAAAATAGGAGAAAAACATTCTTTATAAAAATCCAATGGGATTTCAACAAATCCGACAGTCGATGGGGCTGCCTAAGATCATGGGGAGCAGGGTAAGAGAGATGGGAGGTGAGGCTGAGCCCACACCTTGGTTTCGATGAGCCCTCAGCTTTGATTTTCAATCATCATAGGTCTTGGAAGATCATCAAAAATAGAGGATTTTATTTTCATGATTTTTTAGATGAACTTAATGATCGGTGTGTTGGAAATTATGTCTCCAAGCCAATTATTAGTCTATTGATGGTTATGCTATTTTATAATTATAAATAATTTATTATTAAATAAAGTAAATTTTTTGACATTTTCATTATAAAGTCTACATCTTCTAATGAACTTCTTTGTTGTGATGAAGTCCTTAGGACTATTTAGTTTCGATAAAGAAAGAATTTATCGATTAGTCCTTAAACTATTTATGATCAAATGATACGTTGTTAATTAGGATGATAATATTTATTGAGTATAAGTCATTATATGTCATATAGGTTGATTGTCCTCTTAACCAAAGAGTACGGAGATATTGGTATGGCATATAGGTGAGATGTAAGGATACATCATCACCAAATATGATCAACTCCAGAGCATTCTACTATTAAAAATTGCTCTGATGGGATATGGATATAAGTATCCCTTAGACCTGAGATCACCATGGTGACTTGCAAGCAACTCACTTTACTTTGATATCGGACTACCTGAATTTTTTAGTTAAGAATAATTTCTAGGCATAGTCAAATACTTATGAAGTCAGTGAGTGATCAAGATGAGATTGACCACTCCAAGAGTTTGGGAAAAATGCATCACTATATTTTAATTTAGCAAAATCTTGAATAGGATAATCCATGAGATGGATTTGATATTTTGAAATACAATATGGATGACCTAATCAGGATTGATAGTTAAGTTTTGAATCATCTTATAAGCATTTAGATCAAGAAGATGAATTATATGAAAACCATATCCATAAGGGTTCTAAGAGTGTTGCTTTATACATTCGATCTATTCGACTGTTGGATAGCATTGCTAGATGGTCACTTTGATTGGTATAAAAATTTATTTCTATACTACTGACTTAAGTTCAAACCTATGGGATCACACATATAAAAAATTTTGATATGATCAGATGGTTGATCAATGATTTAGAATCATTCTAAGATCAAATAATCAATACGATTAATATTTGACCTAGTACAAGTATTGTAGGAGGATTGATTATTAATTAAATTATTAATTAGCTTAATTTAATTAATTTAGAGAGTTAAGATTAAGTTCAATTGAATATGATTTAATTAAATTTGATTTGGGCATGATTGAATTAAGTCCAATTGATTTATTGAATAAACCAATTGCATAGAAGAACAAGTTCCTATTCAATTAAGACTTGTGTGCATTTAATTTCTAATTTGATTATAAATTAAATTAAATTTAAATTTAATTTAATCTAATTTAATTAGATTTTTAATTAGACTAAGATCATCTCTAATTGGGATGTATTAGTTTTGATTTAATTGGGTTCAAATAATAAGTTGGACCAAGTCAAAACTAGAAGTTCTAGTATGACTAAGATTTTTCTATCTTGCGCCACCTTGCTTTTCATGCCCCCGCACACCAGTTCCCTTGGAATTTTCATGAAAAATTTTATTTCTAGAGAGTATCCACGCCCTTTTTTATGTCTCCCACCATTTTAGAAGAAAATTAGTTGTGAAATAGATCAAAACAAATAAGTTATTTTGACCTAGATCTCTATTGGATAGAGTTTGACACATCATCTTTCCATATCCCTTTGAGATGCCTAACCACCTGATTTTCCTTTGATCTTTTTATGAAAAATAGAAGACTTTTGTGTGCATATTTGCTGGAGTCCATGCAAAAAAATAAGAAGGGGGCACCCAAGAGTTGGGCATCCCAATTCTTGCTCAATTTGGACATGCCTTTCTATGTATTTGACCTAGAAAAGGACTCTATCATAACTCTCTATTTAAAGGGAGTTAGGGAATGAAATTTTTACAAGAATTAGTTCTCTAAGAGAGGGTTTGGACGTGGGAAGATAATCATTACAAAAAATAAATCTTCTATAAATTTTTCATGCACAGTTCCAATCCCATGCATCAAACATGAGTCACTTGCGATTAGTATATCTGTGCCTTTTGACTTTCAATGCTCCAAAAACAATGATAGTAAAATATGTACATACTGAATATTGACATATCTCCATGATTAAAAAAATATTTTGAAAAATAGATCTTTTAAAAAAATTTTCATGTCCAGTCCCGATCCCTTCTGACTTTGGATATGCTAAGAACAATAGATATGGAGTCCAAATAAGATTTTGAAGAGAAAGAAATGATATCATAAAATCAGAGAAAGCTCAAGATAAAAGTGAAGGAATAAGAAAATATGAAAGTGGATGGATAGGGGAATGGAGCTCTATCTTGCTCACCAGCAATTTTCACTTTAATGATTGAAGTAATAAACACATGACAGATGCGCATAGGATCATCCTTAGGATACACTAATTTTCCTACTGTTGGAGACTTGTAGCAGTTAGAGGACATGACATATGTTTGATATTAGTCCTTTCCTTTAGCAGAAAGAAAGAAAATGAAACCAAAATATCAGATTTTATTTGCAATTTATCATTTTCAAAGCTGATGACCTTAAACAATTTTATGCTGATTTGAAATTTTAATTGCTCCAGCTCCACCAGCTGATGTTCTCCATCACGATGTGCTATGTATGTTTATAGAGATGATTCTGCTTGTTGCTAGCACCCATAGCATTAAAACAGACCAAAGGGCCAATCAGCTGTAGCCATGCTACCCTTACATGTACAGGTAGAAAATTTTTAGTACATGCATATGTCGCCAATTGATAGGTTTCCATGATCAGAAGATAATCATTACAAAAAATAAATCTTCTAAAAATTTTTCATGCACAGTTCCAATCCCATGCATCAAACATGAGTCACTTGCATTTAGTGTATCTGTGCCTTCTAACTTTCAATGCTCCAAAAATAATGATAGTAAAATATATATGTACATACTGAATATTGACATATTTCCATGATTAGAAAAAAATATTTTGAAAAAAAGTAAAATATTTATAAAAATATTTTACAAATATGAAAATTATTTTTTGAAATGCTGAATCCAACCCTCAGCCCAAAACTTAATTAAGAATTAAGAGTTGTTTGATTAGGATCTAGGATTATGAATTTAAGATCCTAAGACACAAATTATAAAATTTGAGTTAATGGGTTAGTGAAAATTAGGTCTATTAATTGGGTTAGACCTAAGGTTAGAATGAAGAATGGACTTAATTACAAAATTGACTAAATCTAATCAATAGTTATTTTAGATTAGGTCAAGGATTCTCTAGATCAATTATAATAGTTATAGTCGGTCAAGTCCAAGTCTTTAACAAGAACCAAAATGGATTTAATTCTTGGCTACGCGGTCTAGCCCGAACTGTTAGATTAATTCAATCCAAACTAATTAATCAGTTGGTACTTAAAGTAAGTCTGAAAATTCAAATCGATAGTTTTTTATTGACAGCTTGCTTACCTGACCATTTCTGATGGTGTCTAAGACAAGCTTTGGCAAGCCCTCCCATCGATCTCACTTACCTGGCATTCTTGGTGAAGTTATATTTTAATTAGATCACCTGACAATTCAAGCTGACCCATGTCAGCTAGGTAAATCAGTGTAACTAATTTAGGAGCTCCTAGACTACCCTATCTACGATCTTCATTAATCTGACTTGGTGAAGTCAGTGGAAGGATCATGATTAGCTAGTTCATCTAACTCTCATCAAATTAATTAAATTTTTTAAAATTATTAGATCCTTAAAATGATATAGTTATGGTGATAACTAGATCATAGCCTCCTATTAAGATGAATGGTAATGGATCCAATAGTCTGAGTGGACATTGGAGGTGCCTTACGCTTGGTGTTCATCGAGATATTAGATATTAAAATTATCATTCATCATATGATGATTAGGTCACACTCTCTAAGCGGTGATTAGGTTAGCCAAAGCTTTCTTTAGACCTAGCTATCGTTCGTTTGACGCACCGAACTCAATCATGTTAATGGTTGGATCTAACTAAAATTTTTAATGGAGGTCCTAGCCTACTGAAAAGATACTTGAGGTAAAATCTAATACTAAAAATTATTTAGAGAAATAATTAGTTAACAACCTATCTATAGATACACATGGGTTAGCCAAAGCTTTTTTCGAGCCTGTATGCAGTCTATATGGATTTTAGTATCCACTAAAAAGTTAGGATAATTTCTCAAATTGGAGGTAACACTACCAATTCGAATAAAATAGTGGAAGAATCTTTTGATTAAAATCTAAGTTTTGAGGCTTAATAATCATTTACTAATTAGGCTTTTGGTTCTCTTTTATGCAGTTAAGGTCTAACCATAGTTGCTCCATTCACTATTGGATAGTGATAAGCTTCGATAATAAATATCAAAAGTTGAATATTATTCAGCAATACAAAGAGATTCATGTTGGAGCTTTTATACCCAGTATAAACAAAAAGTCTAAGATTAACCTAGATCAGGCAGAGTGTTTCTATTGTAAAAAGCAGGAGCATTGGAAGAGGAACTGTCCATAGTATCTTTCTTTCCCTGAGTCCAACAGGCTGAATAAGAGAAAAGAGTAAGTAGTTGCTGATTAAGGATGTTATATGATAACATCTTATAATTTCTCTGTTTGTGATACTACTACTTGGGTATCGGATATTAGAAATCTAATTCATATTTATAATTCATTGCAAGAACTTCAAGTTAGTAGAAAATTTGAAAATATTGAGCAATTCGTAAATATTGGAGATGGAAGATCTGTTCCAGTTCTAGCTATGAAAATAGTTCAGCTTATTTTCAATGATAATATCATTACTTTAGATGATTGTTATTATTGTCTTTCTTTTCTGATGAATATAATCTCTATTGGCTTTTTGGTCAAAGATGGTTATTATTTATCAATAAAAAAAGGTTATTATGATATTATTATGAATGATGTTGCAATAATGCATGGATAATAAAAAAATAATATTTACATTTTATCACAGTCTGTGAGTGTAATGTACACTTCTAAAAAATATCCTAGATTAGATAACATCTTTGATATTTGCCTATGGCACTATAGGCTAGGTCATATTAACAAGAATAAGATAAATAGGTTGACTGAAGAGAGAATCCTTGAAGTCAGTGATTATGAATTACTTCCAACCTGTGAATCCTATCTTCTTAAAAAAATGACCAAATCATATTTTACTGAAAAAGATGAAAAGCTACTAAGCTCTTAGATCTAGTACATATTGATATATGTGGATCTATTAGTACAAGTGCTAGAGATGGATATTTTTACTTTATCACTTTCATAGATGATCTATTTAGGTATGGATATGTCTATCTGATGAAACATAAATTGAATTTATTTGAAATATTCAAATGATTTCGAAATAAAGTAGAAAAATAAATTGGAAAGAGTATTAAAACTCTTCGATCTGACCGAGAAGGTGAATACCTTTTTGGTGAGTTTTTGACATATCTAAGAGAGAATGGAATTCTCTTATAATGGACTCCTCTAGGGACACCATAGCATAATAGTATACCGAAAAGAAGGAATCAAACCTTGTTAGACGATCCATGATGGGGTTTGCTAGTCTGCCTATTTCATTTTGAGGTTTTGCTTTTGAGACTGTATATTTTATATTGAATAATATTTCGAGTAAATATATTGCAAAGACTCCATATGAGATATGGACTGAGCGTAGGTCTACACTCACTCACCTTCAAGTTTGGGATTATTTGGTCCATGTCAAATGTTTGCATACAGATAAACTTAGACCTCGATCTAGTAAGTGTGTGTTTATAGGTTAGCCCAAGAAAACTAAAAGTTATTATTTCTACCATGCTGAAGAATAAAAGGTGTTCATCAGTAATAAAGCAATCTTTTTAAAAAAGAAGTTCTTTTATGAAGGAACTATTGCCTATAAGGTGGAACTTGAGAAAGTTCAAAAGGTAGAAAAGCCAACACTAGTAGCCAAACCTGAACTAAATTTGATTAGATCAAATTTGGAGCCCAATGAACCTATACCATTAAGACGATCTGGTAGAGTACCGCATCAGTCAGACAGATACTATAATTTCTTGGTCCGAGATGGTGATCACATCGAACTTAATAAGAATGATGAGGATCCAATCACCTATATGGATGCTATGTAGAGATCTAATTTCGAAAAGTGGCTTAAGACCATGAAATCCGAGATAGAGTCCATGAAGGTCAATGATGTATGGACATTGGTTGACCAACTTGAAGGGGTTAAAACCATTGGATGTAAATGGATCTTCAAGAGGAAGAGGAGCGTAGATGGAAAGATAGAGATCTATAAAGCCTATCGGTTGCCAAAGAATATCATCAATATTATGGTATTGACTATGATGAGATATTTTTACCTGTAATAATGCTCATATTCATTCAGATTATGCTTACGATAGCTGCTCATTTGGACTATGAAATCTGGCAGATGGATGTGAAGACATGCACAGCTTTCCTGAATAGAGAGTTGACCGAAGAGGTATATATGATACAACTTGAGGGATTCATATCTATAGACGAGTCCAAGGTATGCAAATTTAAAAAATCTATTTATGGATTGAAGCAGGCATCTCGAAGTTGGAACATGCATTTTGATAAGGTGATCAAAATGTATGGCTTCATTAAAAATGAAGAAGAGCCCCGTATTTATAAGTGGACCAATGATCCAGTAGTGGTATTCCTTATCTTGTCATGGATGATATTCTTTTAATCGAGAATGATATTCTCGCACTGTAAGGAATAAAAGTTTGGTTTCTATCTCAGTTCTCCATGGACTTAGGTGAAGCATCCTATATCCCAGGAATGAAGATCTATAGGAATAGATTTACAAGAATACTTGAGTTATCCCAGTCTACGTACATAGAAACTATGCTGAAGAGATTCAACATGAAGAATTTTAAGAAAGGCTATCTTTTGATAGGCTATAAAATTTCTCTCTCTAAGAAGAATTGTTCGATAATTCTTGAAGAAAGAGCGTATGAGTATAATCCCATATGCTTCAGCAGTGGGATCTATCATGTATGCCATGACATATACGAGATCAGATGTGGCATACTCACTAGGAGAGTGAGTAGATATCAATCTGATCCAAGAGAAAACCACTAGAAGGTGGTGAAAACCATCCTTAAGTATTTACGAAATACTAAGAACTAGTGGCTCATTTATGATGAGTCAGATTTGAAGCTTGTGGGGTTTATAGACTCCATCTTTCAATTTGACCATGATGATAGCAGAAGCATATTGTGTTATATTTTTATCCTAAATGGTGGAGCCATCTGCTAGAAGAGTTCTAAGAAGCAAACTATGGCAGACTCTGTTTATGAGAAAAAGTATATTGTAGCATCAGATGCTGTGAAGAAAGTTGTATGGCTGAAAAAGTTCATCACCAAGTTTGAAGTAGCATCCTCCCTAGATGGTCCGATCCTGCTCTACTGTGACAGCACTAGTGTCATTGCTCAAACGAAGAAATCTAAGGCACATCAATGAATAAAGCACATACTGTGCCACTACCACGTGGTCTGAGAGATCATGGATCAAGGTGACGTTGACCTTCAGAAGATCGATGGAAAGAAGAACCTGGCCGACCCCTTCACTAAAGCCCTGGTGGTAAAGAAGTTTGATAACCATAAGTTAAAGATGGGTATTAGATATTATACCAAGTGGCTTTAGGATAAGTGGGAGTTGTTGAAAATTTATCGATTAATTCTTAAACTATTTATGACTAAATAATACGTTGTTAATTAGGATAACGATATTTATCGAGTATAGATCATTGTATGCCATATAGGTTGATTGTCTTCTTAGTTGAAAATTTATCGATTAATCCTTAAACTATTTATGACTAAATAATACGTTGTTAATTAGGATAACGATATTTATCGAGTATAGATCATTGTATGCCATATAGGTTGATTGTTCTCTTAACCAAGGAGTGTAGAGACACTGGTATGGCATACAGATGAGATATAAGGGTACATCATCACTGAATATGATCAATTTTAGAGCATTCTACTGTCAAGAATTACTCTGATGGAATATGGATATAAGTATTTCTTAAACCTGAGATTACCATGGTGGCTTGTAAGTAACTCACTGTGCTTTGGTGCCGAACTACCTAAATTTCTAATTTAGTTAAGAAAAATTTTTAGGCACAGTCAAGTACTTATAATGTCGATGGGTGATCAAGATGGGATTGACTACTTCAAGAGTTTGGAGAAAATTCATCACTGCATTTTAATTTAGCAAAACCTTGGCCTAGGTAATCTATAAGATGGATTTGGTATTTTGAAATACAATGTGGATAACCTAATCAATATTGATAGTTAAACTCTAAATCATCCTTGAGCATTTATGGTAAGGAGATGAATTATATGAAAATTATATCCACATGGGTTCTAAGAGTGTTGCTTTACATATTCGACCTATCCGACCATCAGGTACCATTGTTAGATGGTCACTTCGATTAGTATAAAAATTTATTTCTATACTAACAACTTAGGTTCGAATCTATGGAATCATACACATAAAAGATTTTGATCTGATTGGATGGTTGATCAATGATTTAGAATCATTCTAACTTCAAACAATCAAAACGATTGATGTTTGACCTAGTGCAAGTATTGCAGGAGGATCGATTAGAAATTAAATTATTAATTAGCTTAATTTAATTAATATAGAGGATTAAGATTAATTCTAATCGAATATAATTTAATTAGATTTAATTTAAATTTGATTGGATCAAGTCTAATTGATTTATTGGATCAGTCAATTGTAAGGAAGAACAAGTTCCTATTCAATTAAGACTTGTATGCACCCCATTTCTAATTTGATTAGAAATTAAATTAAATTTAAATTTAATTTAATTTGATTTAATTAGACTTTTAGTTGAACTAAGATCATCTCTAATTGGGTTGTATTGATTTTGATTTAATTGGATTCAAATAATAAGTTAGACCAAGTCAAAACTAGAAGTCTTAATGTGACTAGGATTTTTCTATCTTGTGCCATCTTTCTTTCCATGCCCTCCCACACCAATTTTCTTGAAATTTTTATAGAAAATTTTATTTCTAGAGAGTATCCATATCTTTTTTATGTCTCCCACTATTTTAGAAGAAAATTAGTTATGGAATAGGTCAAAACAAGTAAGTTGTTTTGACTTAGGACTCTATTGGATAGAGTTTGACACATCATCTTTCCATATCCCTTTAAGATGCCTAACCACCTGATTTTTCTCTAATAATTTTATGAAAAATAGAAAACTTTTGTGCACATATTTCTTAGAGTCCATGCAAAAAAATAAGGAGGGGGTGCCCAAGAATTGGGCGCCCCAACTCTTGCTCAATTTGGACTTGCCTTTCTAGGTATTTGACATAGATAAGGACTCTATCATAACTCTCTATTTAAAGGAAGTTAGGGCATAAAACTTTTACGAGAATTAGTTCTTTGAGAGAGGGTTTGGATGTGGGAAGCTTGGGCACAAAAAGATTTTGGGCATGGTACTTTGATAAGATAAAATTTATTGTGTCTTAGTGAGAGAGAAACAAGGAAGAAGAAAGGGTTCTTCTTCAAGGGTTTTCTTGATCCTCTTCTTCCTTCCTTTCTGAGTTTTTAGAGGAGTGATTCCCTTCTCAAATCCTCTACTTCTTCTTTTTATGATTGGAGGATTTACTATTTGAAGAAGAAGGCTTTAGATCAGCCATCAAAGAAGGATTAGCACAGTACTAGCCTGCTCTACTGATTTTCTATCGCTAGACCTCAGATCGATGATCGAGGCCTTATGTGGACATCCTATAGAGGACATATGTGTATGTGGCTCAGAGTGACAACCTCAGCTTCAGATCAGCGAGTTAAAGAACCTAACTTGCAAAGGTAAGAGAGATTTGATCTCCCTTTTCTTTCTAGATTAGATCTAGAATAGCTTTGATGTTGATGTGATTAACATCATCTTTGCTTGATTTTTAATTTTAGATTTAATAGCATGCTTAGATCATATGATAAGATCCTAGATCTAGGGCTTTTTCATGTATTATTAATAAATTAATATGATTAGTTTATCTCTTCTGCTGACTGATTTTGAAAAAAAGTTTTAAAATAGGTTCATGAAACCCTAGATCTTTCCATCATGATGACGTGCACAAGGGCATGGGAAGAAAGAGAAGCAAGAGAAGAAGGAAGGATGGGGCTTACCTTGGTTCCGATAATGTCTTTGGTTATGATTTCCAGTAGACACGAGTATGGAAAGTCGGCAAAAAATCAGGAGAAAGAGAGAGGAAGAAGAGGGGAGGAGACTCGAGCTCATCGTGGATGGTTTAGAGAGGGAGGGGATCTAATTTATAGAGAGCCTTAGGGCTCTTCTTTCTTGGGTGATCACCAGTGTTCGACTCCCATCTGAAGTCCTTTTGAGGAAGAAGACTCCCGTCAGGAGTCTTCTTCAAACAATTTATTTTTTTTATGCCCTAAGATCCATGCCGGGGATTAAGGACCGGGTTATTGCATTCTACCCTTTTGCAAAAAAGATTTCATCCTCGAAACTTGGCATATCTTTATTTTTAAATAAATGAGAATATTTAGCTTTCAAATTTATCTTTTGCTATACTTTCGATATGCAATCTTGATCTAAGTCATGCTTCTAGATCCCATATTCTGAACTATTTTCTATTAATTAGCTTCATCTCTTGAGTCATATATGTATATATATTTTATAAGTTCGCCATGAATAACTTTATATTAGAGGTGGCTCATCCAGCTTATAAAGTATACAATTCAAAGATATAGTAAACTAAGAGAGAATGAGAAGAGCTATGACCAATAATCATACAGGCATCTACTTAAGTTGATTGGACTTGTACCTATTATTACGTCATTACTTGTCATAGTACTATGTAGAGTTAGGGCAGATATTCGTGCATTTCCTCTTTATCCTTATTCAATTAAGCCAATGATTTTGGAGTCATTTGTTTTCTTATTAGGACATTCCCATGCCAAATGTCCCCACCTGCCATACTGATAACATGCTCCAAGTATTTTAAGATAAAGTCCCTCATGATTTTTACTGCAATGCTCACAGGTCTCTGCTCCCTTTTTCTTAGAGTTGTTTTCTTAGTTTTCATGTTGGTCACCCTTAGTTTCTATTAGTCTAGATCTCTTCCTATCCTTTCTTTCATGTTCTGATCTTTTCATATCTGATTTAACTTTCAAAGCTCGCTCTAGCACATCCTTATAATTATTAAAAAGGTGAGAGGATAAACGAGACCAAATTTTACATCCTAAACCATGCTCAAATCTATTTGCTTTACTTCTTTCAGACTCTATAAGCTAGGGACAAAATCGACCTAACTCATTGAATTTGTTTGCATATTCTAGTACTGTCATGTCTTTTTGCCTCAAAGCCAAAAACTCATTCTCTTTTACTAATTTTATTGACTCAGAAAAATATTAATCATAGAATATTTTTTTGAACTTTTCTTATGCCAACCAATTATCAGTATTTTCATATGCAATTTTTATTGCAGTCTACCAAAACTCAGTATTTTCTTTTAGCATGGGAATGGCTAGCCTAACATTCACATCCTTAGAATATTGTAGTGCATCAAATATCATTTCTATTTTTCAAATCCAGATTTCTACAACTAGAGGATCAGGTCCATCCTTAAACAGTGGTGGGTTGAGCCTTCTAAACCTTTTATAATATGACTCTAAGGATAGTGTAGGTTGAGGAGCAGCTTGTGTCTACTATTGTTGCTGAATAAGCTGAGCCACCACTTCACAGACTCCAATAATGTTTGTCTGAGTGGTTGGCACATTAGAAGCTTGCTTAACCAGCTGGTTGGTATCTCTCGTTGTAGTTCTTCTTGCTTCTCTCCTTATAGTGATAATATTCATTAAAACTTTATTCTCACTATCGCTTATCGTCACCTATCAAAAATATTAGCATTAATCAATTTTTTTAAATGAGCTATAGAAACTCTAAACAAACTTATCTTTCTCATTCAATCAAACATGATCTAGCTAAACGAGATATACTTATTCATTACTAGACTTTTAAGGTTAACGCATGATCAAATCTATTGCTCTAATATCATAAAATATCATATTCCAAATTCAGAATATAATACGGCCATGCTACCGAGGGACACCACTCTCGATAATATGAAGCCTATCAATCATAATTAATAAATATCCATCATAATTAAAATATAAATAAAGATTCAATTCCATCATTTCTTAAATAATTAAATCAAGATTGGTTCAGAGCATCTAAATTCAAAATTAAAAACTAAACTCATATCTCAAAATCATAAATAAACAACTATAAGTTCATAATCATCTAATAAACTAAGTTCAGCTATCAAAATTTTCAAGCTTGCTATGCAGATTGCCAAGTCTAGATCCTTCATCAGTCCTAATTTTATTCCTTTATAAAAAAAATATAAAAAATATGAGCAATACTAGCTCAATAAGTAAAATATATACTTTCTTATTTGATCATGCATAAGTTTTTCTATGATAATATAATATTAAAAAATAATAAATAATATAAAATAAAGTATTTTATAGATCATATAATAAAGCAAG
>QRFJ01005030.1:60072-62572 GCA_006176705.1 Cocos nucifera | reverse complement strand
ACGAAGCCGGCATGGATGATGAGACGGTTCTGCCAGGGGTTGAGATCGCTCTCGGTGAGCTTCTTGGCCATGATGAAGCACGGGTCGGTGCCCTTCTCCTGCTCCGCCAATTCCATCACCCAGCGAGGAATCATGCGCGGACGATGGATCTCGTCTTTGGACTTCATCTTCCTTCTGGTTTCTTGCATGCGTGGTGGAAGAACCGATGAAGAAGAGGAAGATGATGCAAGAGACAAAGGAACAGAAAGAACTCGGAGGAGAATCGCAAGAGAATAAAGGGGAGAAGAAAGGGTTTCGCTCATATATATCGAGAGAGACTGAGACTGAGCTGGTACTTTTTTCTTCTCCCACGTGCTCCGAGTCCTGTTCGAACTAAGCCTTCTTTTAATTTCCGACTCCGACTGGGTTTAACAATACGCTTGTCTCCCATCAAAAAGGAATACGCTTGTGGACGGCTGTGATCATCCAGAAGAGCTGAATGTAAGTTGCTGATGTTATGTTATGGTTAATTTCCAACTCCGACCATGGAGTCAACAAGAATCAATCAATCGTAGGCACCTGTGCATCAAAAACCGGGCGGTCTTCAGTTAAGGCAGGCCCCTACTGGATTTCGTGCCGGGGTAGGGTCAACATGAATCAATGTAGGCACCTGTGCATCAAAAACCGGGCGGTCTTCAGTTAAGGCAGCTGGTGTAGAGTCAACAAAAATCAAGGTAAGATTTAGCACAGGAAAACAAATTTTTAAAATTACATAATTTAAGGAACCGATGAGGACATGAAGGCTAAAATACTTATGGGGTCCATCCAATCATAGCTGCTGCGCCGGTCATGGACTGCTGGGATTGGTGGACCAGACCACCTCTAGGTTCTCCTATTGCAGCGTACATTTTTGTTGTGACCCACGGAATGGTAAAACTTGGCCGAAATTGGTGAATGGGATGCGAACCCAGCTATTATAATACTTCGGCCCAAGATCCAGTTTAACTTTCGGATCCATTAATTTGAAATATAATATAATAGTGCTATAAATTATAATGAATAGAAAGTTTTAGCTAAATCTCTACCGTGCATCAAATAATAAACACTAATGATGGTCGAGTAGAAACTCCAAGCGAATTTCTAAATTGATATAGTAATATCATTTTAGATAAGCATAGTACTTATCTATTTTAGTTAGATAATATTTTTAAATATTAATTTTATTAATATTTATTATATATGTTTGGACCAAAAGAGAGTTAGGTCCGATTCATTAGACCAGCTTGAATCAGACAAGTAAAAAAATTATATGGCATGTGTGCTACATGTGCGGTGGAGGGAGGCCCTAAAGAAGGCAAAATTCCAATGAAAGTTGTCATTTTCTTGCTTTCTCTTGTGAAGCCTAATGTTGAGATAGACTTTCATAAATACGATCCATTATGCTAGTTTGGTCCTCTTGAGATTTATCGAAACTAAGATACAAGCCATTATGTTTGCCAGTAGGATAAACAAATATCCTGTAGTGATCTATTATGCTAGTAGAACTCTGAATGAAGCATAAATAAATTATACCATCACTGAAAAAGAGTTGTTAGCCATTGTGTTTGCCCTAGAAAAGTTTAGATCATATCTATTAGGATCAAAAATCATAATTTACTCAGATCATTCAGCCTTGAGATACCTGCTCTCAAAGAAAGATGCTAAACCATGATTAATTAGATGGATCTTACTGCTACAAGAATTTGATATTGAAATTCAAGATAAAAAGGAATCTAAAAATGTTATAGCAGACCATCTATCTAGGATCCTAGTTAAAGATAGTGAACCTGTATCAATCAGAGAATCTTATTCAGATGAATAATTGTTAACAATTTCACATACAAAGGCTCCTTGGTTTGCAGATATTATCAATTACTTAGTCATAGGATAAATTCCTGATGGCTGGTCTAAGAATGAGAAGGATCGATTCTTTGCTCAAATCAAATATTATTTTTGAGAAGATCCTAAGCTTTTTAGAATTTGTGCTAATCAAATCATTCATAGATGTGTTCCTGAATCTGAATAATTGAGTATCTTACAATTTTGTCATACTGTTACTTGTGGAGGATATTTTTCTGGATGAAAAACTGCGACCAAAGTATTGTAGAGTGGTTTTTATTGGCCAACATTATTTAAGGATGCCCATACTTTTAATCAGGAGTGTCTTAAGTGTCAAGCCTTAGGAAATATTTCAAAAAAAGACATGATGCCTTTAAACCCCATCTTAGTAGTAGAAATTTTTGATGTATGGGGAATTGATTTTATGGGACCTTTTCCACCTTCCAATGGATTTGAATACATTTTGGTAGCTATTGATTATATTTCTAAATGGATTAAAGCAATAAAAACATAAACCAATGATCATAAAGTAGTCTTAAAATTTATTCAGAAGAATATGTTTTTTAGGTTTGGATTTTCACGTGCTATCATTAGCGACGGAGGTATCCATTTTATAAATCATCAATTTCGAACTTTATTACAA
>QRFJ01005030.1:7500-59374 GCA_006176705.1 Cocos nucifera | reverse complement strand
ATTCAGATGAATAATTGTTAACAATTTCACATACAAAGGCTCCTTGGTTTGTAGATATTATCAATTGCTTAGTCATAGGATAAATTCCTGATGGCTGGTCTAAGAATGAGAAGGGTCGATTCTTTGCTCAAATCAAATATTATTTTTGAGAAGATCCTAAGCTTTTTAGAATTTGTGCTAATCAAATCATTCATAGATGTGTTCCTGAATCTGAATAATTGAGTATCTTACAATTTTGTCATACTGTTACTTGTGGAGGATATTTTTCTGGATGAAAAACTGCGACCAAAGTATTGTAGAGTGGTTTTTATTGGCCAACATTATTTAAGGATGCCCATACTTTTAATCAGGAGTGTCTTAAGTGTCAAGCCTTAGAGAATATTTCAGAAAAAGACATGATGCCTTTAAACCCCATCTTAGTAGTAGAAATTTTTGATGTATGGGGAATTGATTTTATGGGACCTTTTCCACCTTCCAATGGATTTGAATACATTTTGGTAGCTGTCGATTATGTTTCTAAATGGATTGAAGCAATAGCAACACGAACCAATGATCATAAAGTAGTCTTAAAATTTATTCAGAAGAATATCTTTTTTAGGTTCGGATTTCCACGTGCTATCATTAGCGACGGAGGTACCCATTTTATAAATCATCAATTTCGAACTTTATTACAAAAATATGGGGTGACACATAAGATAGCTACACCATACCATCCGCAAACAAGTGGTCAGGTAGAAGTATCTAATAGGAAAATTAAGAATATCTTACAAAAGACTATTAGGCCTGATCGAAAAGATTGGTCAGATCGATTAGATGATGCATTATGGGCCTATAGGACAGCTTATAAAACCCCTATTGGAATGTCTCCCTATAGATTAATCTATGGAAAAAGCATGTCACCTTCTGGTAGAACTTGAACATAAAGCATATTGGGCAATAAAATAATTAAATTTTAATTTAAACCAAGCTGGTTCCAATCGGATGTTACAATTGAGTGAATTAGAAGAATTAAGGCAAGAAGCTTATGAAAATTCAAAAATCTATAAGGAGAAAATGAAAGCCTTCCATGATAAACATATTTCAAGGAAAACCTTTGAACCAAATCAACAAGTTTGGTTATTTAACTCAAAGCTTCAATTATTTTCTAGAAAATTAAAATCCAGATAGGATGGACCTTACATAGTTAATCACATATTCCCATGTGGTGCAATCAAACTCTATGATTCTAGAACTAAAAATTTCTTTAAGGTAAATGGCCAAAGGCTTAAACTATATATCAAACGGATATCATTAAATCAAAATATTGACCAAGTATAATTAATAGAACCACAATGAATTAAACTGTATTTTGTCTGGCTAAAGACAATAAACTTGCACTTGTTGGGAGGTAACCCAATACTTCTTGAATCTAATTTATTCTAGTTTCTTTTCTTTTTAGGCTAAGCTGAAGAAGGACCAAAAAGCTGGAGAAGGATCATAAGCTTCAAGACCCATGCTAAATAAATAAAAATAATTTATATCTTTTTATTTATTTTCTCTCTCCATTGAGGATAATGTCAATTCAGTTGGAGGGTAAAAAAATAATAAAAAAAAATAAAAAAAAATAAAAAAATAAAATATATATAAAAAATTTAAAAAAATAAAAAAAGTTAATAAAAAAATAAATAATAAAAATATATATATAATAATAATCAAATTTTAAAACTATTTTAAATTTTTTTTGGATAAACCATATTTCAAAAAAGAGAATCTTAAGCAAAATAAACTAGGAAAAGTAATAAAGTTAGAAAGTATTAACTAATAATGGTAGCGAGTTAAGAAGCAGATTACTTGGTCAGACCATTAGTAGCCTACTTAGGTCATTTAAAGGCTAACAATACTTTTAATTGTACATGCACACTAATGAAGCATAATAGGTGTTGATTATAAGGCTAAATTGAGGATTCAATTATCACTAAAAATTGATGGTTTATATATACCTCAATTAAAAAAATTTGAATTTAAGAAAAAAGTTACCTGCTTAAATACAAAAAGTATAAAATATAGAGTATATGTGGATTGCCTTAAACTAGAACTCTGTACCTAAGTCAAGTGTAGAAGTTCACATCAAACGGTGAAGGAAAGGCCAGGATGCTCAGCATAATTTTCAAAAAAAAAAAAAAAAGTAGTGTGAAAGCTATCTTAATTCATGCACTTAACTTGGAAGTATATAGAAAACTAACTAAAATAGGTGATAAAAGAAGATTTGTTTGTTTTTTGAATTAACACCCAAATGCTAAGTTAGTATTCACGAAACCAAGTGCTGAAAATCTTTAGATGAACTCTAAGAAAGTTTCTGATTAATCTGTCATAAAATTTACTTCTAAAACTCAATACTTAATTAGTGATACTATCTAAACTTTTGAGCTTAAATCCTAGATCTATTCTTGTGAAGGAGGATCTCAATGAAATATGGTAATTGATCTAAATTAAATTCTTTCTTTACTCGAGGACGAGCAAAGCTTAAGTTGGAGGATGTGATAAGCACCATAAATTTACCAATAAAAGTATTAATTTATCAATTAATTTATATTAATTTTTAAGAATTAATAATTAATTTATATATATTTTTTAAGAAATTAATATTTTTATTAATTAAAAATTAATTAAATAATAATAAAAATTTAAAAAATAAAATTTTATAATTAATAGAAAGAGATTATTTTTTTTATCATAATAAAATAAATTTTACATAAAATGAAGCTAAAACGAAGAAGATATGAATTTCTAAAGAAATAAAATAAATAAAAAAAATTAAATGAAAATAACATACGGCTCAGCCGGCTCAAGCCGCGGCGTCAAATCAGTTGGTGCATCTAAATGCACCGAGCCAAGCTGACAGGTCAGTGCACCAAGTCAGCCACGTAAGCCGACTCAGCCATGAAAGCCATCAGCCGGTCCACGATCTAGGCGTGGACCGCTAGCTCAGCAGAAACTGACGAATTAAGAAGCGACACGTGGTGGACCTAGACCCTTAAAGGGTTCATAGAAAATCCATCACAATCTACAGGGCAAATAGGTAATTTTGCATCAATGCAGCGAGCGCTGATTGGCTACAGTGTGTGGTGCAGTCGGTCCACGCGGTCTATGAAAATAGTAATTGCGCAATCGAACGGCTGTGGTAGCTTGCGATCAAGATCAGACGGTGGAGGGAGTTTCTCTACATCAGACTTCACACAGATCGCCATCCAACAGCAGTGCTTGATCCAGAGGATGATTCGATGGTCTAGAATGCTTCTGACGGTGATTAAAACTCTCGACGCATGATTTGCGGCTAGATTTTCTCCATCAATGCACGATCGGATGGCCAGAATTTAATCCAATCTGATTTGGGCCGATACACATCCGATTTTGATAATTTTTGGTCCATTGGATTTTTATTGAATGGCTAAATTTTATCAGACTTATCAGATTTATATTAAAACTATTTTAATCTAAATTTTACTCAGATTTCTTTATATTTTGACGATTAAAATGGCTATTAGTCCATATTGCCTCTAAAAAAAAATATCCAGCCCTCCTAGCTCTATAAAAAGGACTCCAGGCCTTCAAAAATCAACAGATCTAGTGAGAGAAAAGTCAAGATATAGGGTGGAAGCCAAGCTCAGGATTAAAGGTTGCTTCAAAGCTACAGTGCTGAGAAGAAGAGCTAGTCTTCTACGCCATCTCTACGCCTACGTTGATCTACGATCTCCTTCTAGTTTTCTTTTCTTTTTTTTTTTCTTTAATTTTTTATATTTAAATTTTGCATTTAAGTTTTATTCCTTTTCTTTAATTTTTTGTATTTAAATTCTGCATCTGAGTTTTAATTTTAATAAAAAAAGTTTTATTGCTCTTTTTAATTCTAGCTCTTTAAATTAATTATTTTTATTATTCTTTAATTTTATTGTAAGTAGCCACTAAGATCTAAATAGTGGATCTTAGTACCAAATTTATTTTTATATAATTTAAATTTTACTATTTTTTTATTTTAATTTTCAAAAATCCTTCTTTTCTTTTCTTTTAAAAAAATAATAAAATAAAAAATTAAAGATTTTAGAATTAAATCATTACCTCTCTATGGATTCGATCCGACTCACTACTCTTTTCATAATTTTTTTATTAATTTAAAAAAATAAAAAGTTGAATTTAAATTGATAAATAAGATGTCTTAATGACAACATCGCATTCCTATTAATACTCCATCTACCTTGGCATCGGCTACTCAGAGACCTCCATCGATGGCATCTACTCCACCGACGGCATCTACTCCATCGATAGTTGAGCCTCTACCGTTGCTCATATCTGAGACACATGCTACTACGCAGGCATCTGAGTGTACTTTTTTATTATATTAGCATAACTTTACTTTTTATATAGTATTTGTATACTATATATTTGCATAACGTATTTGTATTGTAGGTGCATCATCCAGCCAGATATTTTACGGTTCTATACGTATGGCACACATGTGGAATAGTTAGCATCGGATGATGGTCTATTATGAAGCGGAGGGAAGGTCAGTAGGGGAGACCACGCAGGAGATACATTCTTTTTTTGGAGTGCTTGTGAGACGGTCGGACATCATTCCCATAGAACCCAAAGACTAGTGTTTGATGGATGCTATCTTTAGGGATTGGGTATGAGAGAAGATATGGATAAGTACGTGCATCTTAGTTATATTTATGCATTTTATATATTTACACTATATATGTTTGATTAGAATAATTTTGTAATTGAGTTTTGATAACTTTGTGTAGAGGAGGTACGATTTTTTCGATCATGAGAGGGCTCGAGATGCCCGACTGAGGAAGATCGGAGAGTTGTACCAGGGTTATAAGGTCAAGCTCTATAGAGGATGGCTCGAGCATCGATGAGACACTCTGGAGGAGCTTGTTCTCTGGATACAGGACTGTCCTCCGAGTCAGTGGGAGAGGATGGTTAGATACTGGAGGAGCTAGGAGTTCAAGGTAAAATTTCTAACTTTTAAATTTTTTAATATACTTAAAATTTTATTTAAATATTTTTTAAAATATTTATTATTTATTTGAATACTTGTTAGGCTATCTTCCATCAAAATTGGAAGAACCGTGTAGCCCAGGCATATACGCACACTTTAGGCCACGAGTCTGTGGCCAGTCGTGTGCATAGAGAGATAATTAATTCTAAATCTTACTAGATAAATTAAATTCATATTTTTTATCATCTTTCTGATAAATTTATTCTTTATTATAGCTGATGAGAGATGAAATGATGCCCAGTCATAGCGAAATCTTCCAATCCAATCACACGGACAAGACGGGCAGGTCGATGAACTTCACGATCGGACGTATTTTTGTAAGTATTATATATATTAGTATATATATAGTATTATAATATTTCTTATAAAATTTTATTTTAATTTATAATTATAAGATCAGTTAGATGCGGTCGCGAGCGAGGGCTAGGATACCTTTGAGCCCCATGACCATCTATCTCAGGTCTTGAGACCTGAGCACTCTTGGAGTATCTGATGTAGGCTCGAACATACGTCGATGAGCTACTGGTCCGAGGTGAGCATCTCCTCATAGACTTTCGATGTTGTCAGTCGAAAGAAGCTTGAGGAGGTGTTGACATGGGTAGATCATGCTGTGACGCGGACAGATTGGGCTGAGGAGCGTGCATCTCATCTGAAGGGCATTGTGAGAGATATGATGTCGATGCTCAACGTGCATTTTAGAGTCACGGACTTTGAAGATATGTTGGCCTGCATTCCAGCTCCAACTCCAGCTTTGGCTTCGGCTCCAGCATTAACTCCAGCTTCAGCTCTAGCTCTGGCTCCCGATGACGATGATGATGATGTAGATTTAGAAGATTTTTATGTATTTTATTTTTTTAAAAAAATATTATAATAAATTTTATTCGATAATAAAATTTTAGCATTTCAAAATAATTTTTATGATTGTTATATTTTCTTATATTTTATATATATATTTATCAGATAAAATATATAAAAAATAAAAAAATTAATTTTTTTTAATTATTCAAGATCTACGATAGCGATTTTATAATCACTACCATATCCGTGCCAACCACTGCCATAGGTTCCTGGTGCAAATGGTGCCAACCACTGCATTAGACCTATGGCAGTGATTAATAAACCGCTGCTATAGATTACCTATGGTAGTGGTTAACCACTGCTATAGAAAACCTATGGAAGCGGTTATATAACTGCTACTATAGGTCGATCTATTGTAGTAGTTTATAAACCACTGTAATAGGATAAATATTGCAGTGGTTCAAACAACCACTGCAATAATTGCTGCCATAGAGCTGCGGTGATGGCTGTAGTAGCAGTGATTAGAAAATCTCTATCATAGCTTATGGCAGTAATTTTTTGGGCTATGATAGTAGTTACGAACCACTACCGTAGCCCTTTTTGTAGTAGTGGAACGCTCTTCTTAATGATCTTGGTCGATCTTGATGGAGAAGAGTCCCGACCCATAGCCATCGAGTAGCTTATAGGCCTCCACCTTGGCCATTATCAGATAGATTTTATTACTCTTAATCTTTATTTAGCCACTTGCATCCTGTTTTAATATTTGTTGGTACAGAATTTGATTGACGTCGGATTGAGCTGGAGCCAAAGAAGACGAGGTCATCGCTGGTGACCTACAAAATAATGTTTCATCCAGAGTCGGTGGTGGTGGCTTTGGTAGGATCCTCCGACGATCAAGTCAGCTCTTCTAACCAATAAAAATGGATGGTCCCATTTTAGAGGGAGGGAGGAGAGCTTAGAGCCTTTAGAAAATGCATCTGGAGGGTTCCATTTTATACATGGAGCTTGATTGATGGTGATGGCCATATCGTCTAGTAGCGGGCCGCTCAAAACTATGTGGGATTCGGTACAGAGAGAAAGGTATCATCAGGCTGATAGTGATGGTTATGTTGTTCGATCGTGGGCTGCATAGAGTTTATTACGGAGAGAGCGATATTGCCTGATCAATAATGATAGCCAAGCCATCTGGTGGAAGTATGCATTCGAAGTTCGACTGAGCTGGAGGAGTTTAACTATAAGAGTAATCTGGAAGAAGGTCGGCTTCTGTAGAAATTTGACTGAAGGAGAAGTCTAAAAGGAGTTCAACTCCTGGAGGAATCCAACTGTAGGAGCAATTTAGAAGGAGTTTGGCTCTTGGAGGAGTCTGACTATAGGGGCGATTTAGAAGGAGTTCGATTTCAAGAGGAATCTGACTGAAGGAGAAGTTCGAAAGGAGTTCAGCTCCTATAGAAATTTGGCTAAAAAAAAATTCAGAAAGAAGTTTCGCTCTTAGAGGAATCCGATTGAAGGAGAATTCTGGAAGGAGTTCGGCTTCTGAAGGAATCTAATTGAAGAAGAATTCTGAAAGGAGTTCGGCTTCTGAAGAAATTCGACTGAAGGAGAAGTCCAGAAGGAGTTTGAGTCCTATGAAAATCTGACTAAAGAAAAGTTCTAGAAGAAGTTTGGCTCCTAAAGAAATTTAATTGAAGAAGAAGTTCGAAAGGAGTTTGACTCCTGTAAAAATCTGGCTAAAGAAGAATTCTAGAAGGAGTTCAGCTCCTAGAGGACTCTGACTGAAGGAGAAGTTTGGAAAGAGTTCGGCTCCTATAAAAATTTAGCTAAAGAAGAATTTTGGAAGAAGTTCAGTTCCTGAAGGAATCCAACTGCAAGAGCAATCCGGAAGGAGTTTGACTCCTAGAGGAGTCCGACTGCAGGGGCGATCCGGAAGAAGTTTGGCACCAGAAGAAATCCAACTGAAGAAGAATTCTGGAATGAGTTTGGCTTCTGGAGGAATTCGACTAAAGAAAAAATCTGGAAGAAGTTTGGCTCCTATAAAAATTCGGTTAAAGAAGAATTTTTGGAGTTTGGCTCCTGAAGAAATTCGATTGAAGGAGAATTATGGAAGGAGTTTGGCTCATGGAGGAATCTAACTGAAGGAGAAGTCCAGAAGAAGTTTGGCTCCTATGAAAATTTGACTAAAGAAGAATTCTGGAAAGAGTTTGGTTCCCGTGGAAGCCCGACTAAAGAAGGAGTCCGGTCGAAGAAGAAATCTGAGGGGAGTCCAGCTAGAGGAGAAATCTGGGGAAGAGTCTAGATCTTGGGGAAGCCCAGCCAAAAGAGAAGTCTGGGAGAGTTCGATAGGAATTCAACCATTAGGAAAGTTCGACTGGCGCTCGACTGTTGAGAAGTTTGGTCAGCTGAAGGGGTTAGACTGGAGGTCGACCGCTGAGAAGTTCAGTTGGGTTCGACTGCTGAAGGAGTTCAGCCACTGAATGAGTTCGACTGCTGGAAAGAGAATTTTTGATTGAAGCTCTTCCGTGATCATCAGCTGTATTAGGCTAAGCACCAGGCTAAACTTCAGCAGGAGTGGGGTTTATCCCCAATAATAGTCCCCCCACTTTCAAGTTCGAAACTCGAAGAAAGGGAGTAGAAAAAAGGATGACTGTCGAAGTCTTCTTCAGGACTCTGCACCAGCTCAGGTTGAATCTCATGGGAGATCTTATCTCCAACCAAGGTTGACGTCAAAATTAGAACTCAGAGGAGATCTTATCTTCAGCCGAGGTTGAAGGAGATCTTATCTTCTATTGATGTAGAAGCTCGAGGGAGATCTTATCTCTAGTAGCCGAGGTTGAAGGAGATATTATCTTCTATTGACGTAGAAGCTTGGGAGAGATCTTATCTCCAGCAACTGAGGTTGCAGGAGATCTTATCTCCTGTTGATGTAGAAACTCGGAAGAGATCCTATCACCAACAGTCGAGATTGAAGGAGATCTTATTTCTAGTTGACATAGAAGCTCGAAAGAGATCTTATCTCCAACAGTCGAGGTTGAAGGAGATCTTATCTCTTGTTAACGTAGAAGCTTAGGGGAGATCTTATCTCCAACAGTCGAGATTGGGGAAAGATCTTATCTATTGAATGAGGCTCGGGGGACTATCTCCAAAGTCGATTGAAGAAGATCTTATCTCCTATTGACGTAGAAGCTCGGGAGATCTTATGAAAGTTATGAGGATCGGAGAAGAACTATCTCCTATTAACGAGAATCTCGAGAGAAGATCTATATCTCAAGCAGTCGAGGTTCTTATCTCCTTATATTGACAAAGAAGCTCGAGAAGAGATCTTATCTGCAGCGAGGAATCTTATCTTCTGTTGACATAGAAGCTTGAAGGGAGAAGAAAAGATCTTATCTCCTATTGACATAGAAGCTCGAGAAGATCCTATCTCCAGCAACCGAAGTTTAAGGAGATCTTATCTCCTATTGACGTAGAAGCTCGGGAAAGATCTTATCTCCAGTAGTCTTGAAGAAGATCTTATCTCTATTGACAGAAGTTCGAGGAAGTCTTATCTCACTCGAGAGGAGAAGATCTTATTTTATGACGTCGAGACTCGAGATTCCTATCTCCAGCAGTCGAGGTTCGGAGATCTTATCTTCTATTGACGTAGAGGCTCGAAATCCTATCACAGCAACGAGGTTGAAAGTTGAGATCTTATCTCCTGTTGAATGTATAAGCTTAGGGAGGAAGGATCTTATATCTCCATCTTATCTCCTATGATCGTAGAGTTGGGAGAGATCTTATTCTCCAACGTGAGATTGGGAGATGATCTTATCTCCTGTTGCATAGAGACTTGGAGGAGATCCTATCTCCAGCAGTCGAGGTTTGAAGAAGATCTTATCTTCTATTGATGTAGAAGCTCAAGAGAGATCTTATCTCCAACAGTCGAGGTTGAAGGAGATCTTATCTTCTATTGATGTATAAGCTCAGATGAGATCTTATCTTCAGTAGCTGAGGTTGAAGGAGATCTTATTTTCTGTTGATGTTGAGGCTCGGGGGAGATCCTATCTTCAGCAGCCGAGATTGAAGGAGATCTTATCTCCTATTGATGTAGAAGCTTGGAGGAGATCTTATCTCCAGCAGTCGAGGTTGGGAGAGATCTTATCTCCTGTTGGCATAGAGGCTCGGGGGAGATCCTATCTCCAGCAGCCGAGGTTGAAGGAGATCTTATCTCCTATTGACGCAGAAGCTCGGGAGAGATCTTATCTCCAACAGCTGAGGTTGAAAGAGATTTTATCTCCTGTTAATACAGAAGCTCGGAAGAGATCTTATCTTCAGCAGTCGAGGTTGAAGGAGATCTTATCTCCTGTTGATATAGAAATTCAGGAAAGATCCTATCTCCAGTAGTCGAGGTTGAAGGAGATCTTATCTTCTATTGATGTAGAGGCTTGGGGGAGATCTTATCTCTAGCAGCCGAGGTTGAAGAAGATTTTATCTTCTGTTGACGTAGAAGCTTGGGAGAGATCTTATCTCCAGCAGTCGAGGTTGGGGGAGATCTTATCTCCTATTAGCGTAGAGGCTTGGGGAGAATCCAATCTCTAGCAGTCGAGGTTGAAGGAGATCTTATCTCCTATTGACGTAGAAGCTCGGAAGAGATCTTATCTCCAGCAGTCGAGGTCAGGGGAGATCTTATCTCCATTGGTATAGAGGCTCGGGAGAGATCCTATCTCCAGCAGTCGAGGTTGAAGAAGATCTTATTTTCTATTGACGTAGAAGCTCGGAGGAGATTTTATCTCCAGCAGTTGAGGTTGAAGGAGATCTTATCTCCTGTTGACGTAGAAGGTCGGGGGAGATTCTATCTCCAGCAGTCGAGGTTGAAGGAGATCTTATCTCCTATTGACGTAGAAGCTCGGGGGAGATCTTATCTCCATTAGTCAAGGTTGAAGGAGATCTTATCTCCTATTGATGTAGAATCTCGAGGAAGATCTTATCTCCAACAGTTGAGGTCGGAGGAGATCTTATCTCCTGTTGGCATATAGCAGCTGAGGTTGAAGGAGATCTTATCTCCTATTGACGTAGAAGCTCGGGAGAGATCTTATCTCTAGTAGCCGAGGTCAGGAGAGATCTTATCTCCTGTTGGCATAGAGGCTCAGAGGAGATCCTATCTCCAGCAGCCGAGGTTGAAGAAGATCTTATCTTCTATTGACGTAGAAGCTCAGAGGAGATTTTATCTTCAGCAGCCAAGGTTGAAGGAGATCTTATCTCCTGTTGACGTAAAAGATCAGAGGAGATCCTATCTCCAGCAGTCGAGGTTGAAGGAGATCTTATCTTCTATTGACGTAGAAGCTCGGAGGAGATCATATCTCCAGCAGTCGAGGTTGAAGGAGATCTTATCTCCTATTGACGTAGAATCTCGAGGGAGATCTTATCTCCAGTAGTCGAGGTCGGAGGAGATCTTATCTTCTATTGGCATAGAGGCTCGAGGGAGATCCTATCTCCAGCAGCCGAGGTTGAAGGAGATCTTATCTTCTATTGACGTAGAAGCTCGGAGGAGATCCTATCTCCAACAGCCTAGGTTGAAGAAGATCTTATCTCCTGTTGATGAAGAAGCTCAAGAGAGATCTTATCTCTAACAACTAAGGTTGAAGGATATCTTATCTCCTATTGACGTAGAAGCTCGGGGGAGATCTTATCTCCAGTAGCCGAGGTCGGAGGAGATCTTATCTCCAGTTGACGTAGAAGCTCGGAGAAGATCTTATCTCCAGCAACCGAAGTTGAAGGAAGTCTTATCTCCAGTTGACGTAGAAGCTCGGAGAAGATCTTATCTCCAACAGCCAAGGTTGAAGGAGATCTTATCTCCTGTTGACGTAGAGGCTTGGGGGAGATCCTTTCTCTAGCAGCTGAGATTGAAGGAGATCTTATCTTTTATTGATGTAGAAGCTCGGGAGAGATTTTATCTCCAGCAGTCGAGGTCGGGGGAGATCTTATCTCATGTCTCCAACAGCCGTGGTTGAAGGAGATCTTATCTCCTGTTGATGTAGAAGCTCGGGGAAGATCTTATCTCCAGCAACCAAGATCGGGGGAGATCTTATCTCCTGTTGACGTAGAGGCTCGAAGGAGATCCTATCTCTAGCAGCTAAGGTTGAAGGAGATCTTATCTCCTATTGACGTAGAAGCTCGGGGAGATCTTTTCTCCAGCAGCCAAGGTTGAAGGAGATCTTATCTCCTATTGGCGTAGAAGCTCGAAGTAGATCTTATCTCCAGCAGCCGAGGTTGAAGGAGAACTTATCTCCTGTTGACGTAGAAGCTCGGAGGATATCTTATCTCTAGCAGCCGAGGTTGAAGGAAATCTTATCTCCTGTTGACATAGAAGCTTGGGGGAGATCTTATCTCCAGCAGTTGAGTTTGAAGGAGATCTTATCTTCTATTGGCGTAGAAGCTCCGAGGAGATCTGATCTCCTATTGTTGTTGGGCATAATAGGGCCGTTGTCAAGGTCTTTCCTCTCATCTCGTCAAGAATGAACGAGTCCTTCGATTTTGCTCACGTTAGGATGAGGTTCTCCTCCTATTCCTAATGGACTGTGGGGGCGTATAAGGGTCATTGTTAGGGCCTCTCTCCCAATCTCATCTAAAATGAATGAGGCCTTCGACTTTGCTCGCACTAGGATGAGATCCTCCTCCTCTTCCTAACCGACTATGGAGGCGATAAGGGCTGTTATCGGAGCCTCTCCCCCATCTCGTCTAAAATGAATGAGGCCTTCAACTTTGCTCACATTAGGACGAGATTCTCCTTCTATTTCTAATAGACTGTGGGGGTGCATAATGGCCGTTGTCAGGGTCTCTCCTCCCATCTTGTCTAAAATAAACGAGACCTTCGACTTTGTTTGCACTAGGATGAGGTCCTCCTCCTATTCCTAATGAGCTATGGGGGCACATAAGGGCTGTTGTCAAGGCCTCTCCCTCCATCTCATCTAAAATGAATGAGGCCTTCGACTTTGCTCATGTTAGGATGAGGTTCTCCTCCTATTCCTAACATGGCCACTTTTAGCTGCTTCTTTCCTATCATCACATAATTTTCGTACTAAGAAATAATATTGCTGAAATCGAGGTATTTTATTGAGAGTAAATTACTGGTAGTACATCCTCAGATTTTTTGAGTTTCAAGGTCGTGCGAGCATTGTTCCTCCGAGCTCCTTCAGACGATAAGTTTTGGGCCAGACGACTTTTACCACTTCATACGGGCCTTCTCAATTTGGTGCAAGCTTTCCCTCACTTTGAGGCTGAGAGATGGTAGCTCGTTGAAGCACTAAGTCCCCCACTTTGAACGTTTTGCTTCTAACTCTAGAGTTATAATATCGGGCCACCCTTCGCCTGTAGGTCGCCATTTGGACTTGGGCTTCCTCTCTTTTTTCTTTTAGTAGATCGAGGTTGGCTTTGAGATCTTGCGGATTATGTTGCTCATTGAAGGCCACGACCCATGCTGACGGGAGTTTAAGCTCGATCGGTATGACTGCCTCCATTTCGAAGGCCAAGGCGAAGGATGTTTTTCCAGTCGGCAACCTTTGTATAGTTTGGTATGCCCAGAGGATATGGTAGAATTCGTCCACCCAGGCCTCCTTTGCTCTATCGAGTCTTATCTTGATGCCTTGTAGTAGAGTCCAGTTGGTCATTTTGGCTTCCCCATTTGCTTGTGGATGAGCCACCGATGTGAAGTGGTGGAAGATGTTTAAGTTTTTGCAAAATTTGATGAACCTTATCCCAGCGAACTGTTGCCCATTATTAGTTATAAGAGTTCAGGACAGACCAAACCGACAGACTATTGACTTTCAGATGAAAGCCTGCACCTTGACCTCGGTAATTTTTGCTAGTGGTTCAGCCTCGATCCATTTGGTGAAATAGTTGATCGCGACTAGGAGGAACTTCTGCTGCCCAGACGCCATCGAGAAAAGGCCAAATATGTCCATTCTCCATTGCACAAATGGCCAAGGTGTATTTAACGGAGTAAGCTCGGAGGTCGGCTATCTTTGTATGTTTGCATTCTTCTAACAGCGATCACGTTTCTTAACATACTCCATAGAATCATGAAACAAGGTCGGTCAATAGTACCCTTGCCGAAGTAATTTTTGTGATAGAGACCTAGCTCCTATGTGACTTCCATAAATTCTCTCATGCACTTTTCATAATGCAAAGTCGGCCTCTGAAGGTCGGAGACATCTTAGCAGTGGTAGCGAGTACAACCTCTTATACAACCTACTCTCGTATAAAACATACTGAGAGGCTTGATTCTTGAGTTTCTAAGCTTCTTTCGGGTCATGAGGAAGGACTCCCTCCTTGAGGTAGGCGACCAATTGGTCAATCTAGCTCGGTTTGAGCTCCATCTGCAAAATGACCAAGGATTCATCTAGGCCTGAGCACTTCAGAGTTTTCAAAAATACTTCTTTGGGCAGTTCGGCTAGGGCTGAAATGGCCAACTTAGAGAGAAGATCGGCTCTTACATTTTCTACCCTCGAAATCTGTCGAATGCCAAAATTGCCGAATGTCGGAGTCAAATCCTTTACTTTCTCAAGATATTTCATCATGCTTTCCTCCCGCGCTTCATAGCTGCCACTAACTTCGCTGACCACTAATTGAGAATTGCTGTAGACTTGAAGTCGATCTATTTTCAATTTTCTTGCTATTTTTAACTCGACGATCAGTGCTTCATATTCGATCTCATTGTTAGTCGCGAAAAATTTGAAGCGTAGCGTGTACTCGATGATGACTCCCTCAGGGCTGACTAAGACCAACCCCACATCTGCTCCAATGGAGTTGGATGAACCATCCATGTATAGAGCCCAAAAATCTTTGAAAAGGTCGGCACTCTCCTTGGAGAGGTTCGGTCATGATAGCGGGGCACCGGTCTCATTCTATTCAAGCTCGGCTTTAGTTGGAATAGTATATTCTACCATAAAATCTATCAATATCTGAATCTTGATCGATGGCCGGGGTTGATAGTTGATGTCAAATTTCATGAGCTCGATTGTTCATTTTGTGATTCTTTCGAAAGCATCCATTCGATGAAGGACTACTTTTATTGGTTGGTCCGTGAGGACGGTTATAGTGTACCCCTGAAAGTAAGGTCGGAGTCTCTTGGCAGTAATTAGAAGAGAGTAAGTCAATTTTTCTAGCCTAGAGTATCTGATCTTTGCATCCCTCAGGACCCGACTTATATAGTAAACAGATCGCTGCATCTTCGCTTCTTCCTTGACCAGGACTGTTGTCAGGGCCATCGGGGAGACTACGAGATATAAAAATAATTCTTCTTCGGATTCGGGCTTTGCCAGTAGTGGAGGCGAGCAAAGATAGTTTTTAAGCTCCTCAAACATCCATTAGCACTCCGCCATCCAGTAGAAGTTCTTCGGTTGCCTGAGAACTCGGAAGAAGGACATGCATCGTTTAGCCGATCTCAAGATGAAGCAATTTAGGGATGCCACTTTTTCAGTTAGGCGCTGAACATCTTTGATCATTTTTATAGCAGTCATCTCCTGAATGGCTCAAATTTTTTCGAGATTTGCTTCAATCCCATGCCTAAATACCATGAACCTCAGAAACTTTTCAGAGGTCATACCAAAGGCGCACTTGGTCGGGTTCAGTTTCATCTTGTGCTTTCTGAGTGTGCCAAAGGTCTCTTCAAGGTTGGTGAGGTGGTCTGTAGAAGCTTGACTTTTGATGAGAATGTCATCCACGTACACCTTCATGTTATGGTCGATCTGCTCCTTGAAGATCTTATTAATCAGGCGCTGGTATGTTGCCCCTACATTTTTTAGTCCAAAGGGGATGATCTTGTAACAATAAAGATCATAGTCAGTAATGAAAGCGATTTTCTCCTCATCCTCAGGCACCATCCATATTTGATTATAATCGGAGAAGGCATCCATGAAGGTGAGGAGCTCGTGGCTCGAGGTCGCATTCATCAGTTGATCAATCCTGGGTAGAGGATAGCTATCTTCTGGGCAGACATTTTTCAGCTTTTTGAAGTCTATGCACATCCTCCACTTATTGTTTGCCTTTTTGACGAGGACCATGTTTGAGACCTAGGTCGGATAGTTAACCTCCTGGATGAATCTAATTTTGAGGAGCTTGCCTACTTCTTCGCGATTGCTTTCTACCTCTCCAGGGCATGGTGGCGCACCTTCTCTTTTATCGATCGATGCTTTGGATCAACGGCCAGTCGATGTTCCATGACCTCAGCATCATTTTTTGGAATATCCGCTAGGGTCTAAGTGAAGATGTTTGCATTTCTCCTGAGGAAGATAATGAGTTACTCCCGAACCTCATCTTCCAAGTTGGAGTCGATCTACACTGCGTGCTCCGTATTCTCATCATTTAAGGGTACATAGATGAGGTCCTCCATAGGCTTATCCCATTCCTCAATGAGGTCATCATGGATATCTAGCCCGTCAATAGGATAAGAGTTGGACCATTCTTTCTTATGCAGGGCGATTGAGTAGCAGTGCCTCGCCAGAGCCTGATCTCCCATGACCTCTCCGATCCCGTGATTTGTTGGGAACTTCATCTTCAAATAATAGGTTGATACCACCATCCGAAGTGCATTTAGATAAGATCGATCGAGAATAATATTATAGGTGGATGGAGTCCTTACGACTAAAAAATCGATCTATGCCTTAGCCAATTTTGGGTGTTACCCTACAGTCATAGCCAAAGTTATTATGTCCTCAAGTGGGACGGCATTGCCAGTGAAGCCTATCAATGGAGAGTTCATAGGCCCCAAGCGGTCATTGGATAAAGATATTTTTGAGAAAGCATCATAAAATAATACGTTGATCGAGCTTTCATTATCTACCAAAATGTGGCATACATTATAGTTGGCAATGTTTAAAGAGATTACAACCATATCATTGTGCGAAAACTGGACCCCCTGGGCATCTACCTCGGTAAAGGTCATGGGTTCCTTAGTCCTCCATCTCTTCACCGATCCTTCGGATCCGCTGGCCTCTCCTTGTTGAAGTCTCCCCGAGATAGTGTTGATGACGTCGAGAGACGGCCGATCTTCTTGTTGATCCTTTCCGCTTGGTGGTTTAGGCTGCGGTAACACCCTCGATCGATCTTTCCATCCTTTAGGCCATCTCCGTAGGAATCGACCAAGTCTACCTTGCCTGATGAGCTCCTCGATCTCATCCTGAAGTTGGATACACTCCTTAGTATTGTGACCGTGGTCATGATGATAAAGGTAGAACTTATTGGAATTACGCTTGCTGGGGCGAGAACACATCCTCTTTGGTCTCGGTAGTTGCTCCCTGATTTTCATCAGCACTTGAATTTTCGGAGCATTAAGGGGGGCATAGTTGTGAAATCTTCATTGGGGAGAATCTCGACGTGCCCTTCCATCGGGGCTTCCCTGCCTCCGAGCCCGGGGAGGAGTTCGGGCTCGCTTGTGCTAAGAAGAAATCCAGGAACGCGGTCGAGCTTCACTCGACTTTCCTTCTTCAGCGGGCCTGCCCAGCCCGTCGATTCACCGCTCACCAAAGACCTCATCGTCCTTGGTCTTGAAGGTCTCCTTAGCCCGGGCATAACCTTTAGCCCAAGCTGGCATGTCGGCAAAGTTCCTAGGATACTTCTTTTCTAGGAAAAATAGCAAATCATTGTTCTAAAGGCCGCCCTTGAGGGCGCCATGGTGACTGATTGGTCCAGGTTCTGGATCTTTAATGCAGCAACATTAAATCGGATGACATAAGTCTGAATGAATTTTTTCTCCTTCTGCTTGATGGTCATCAAAAAATCCAAACCTCGGTGCAGACGTCGATTATTGACAAAGTGAGCTACAAACTGATGGCTCATCTGATCAAACGATAAGATGGTACTTGGCTTAAGCACCGAGTACTAGTTTCTAACGGCTTCCTTGAGAGTGGACGAGAAAGTTCGGCACAAAATAGCATCTGATGCATCATGGAGCAACATTATTATCCAGAAGGCCTCTAGATGATCGATCGGATCGATGCTTCCATCGTAACTCTCAAACTGTGGAAGCTTGAAGTTCGGTAAGATCGGTTCCTGCATAATTCTCTGCAAAAAAGGAGGGTCAGTACAAATATCATTACCATGTGAGGAGGAAGTATGATGGAGCTCTTCGATTCATCGGCTCATTTCTAAGAGCCTTTGATCCAAGAGATCTTCACGATCGTTGATCTCTAGAATTTTCTGGTGAAATGGATGTGAAGCTTCCCCCGGGGTCGAGTCGTGGTCTGAGCAGGGGCCCTCCATCCTCTGCTTTCCTTTTTCGGAGATCAGAGGTCGGGTAGCCCATGTCGGCCATTTTCAGATCGGACCATGGGGCTCCAGAGAATCCTGCACTGATCGAATTGGTGCTGGGGCCTGTCGATGCATGGCTTGCATTACCTCGGTGAAGTCATGAACCTGCTGGACCAGCAGGTTGAACTGCTTTGCATCTACCATGGCTACAGGTGGAGCTTGAGTTGCCGAGGCTGGAGTGGGAGCAGATAGATCTGGATAAGATTTGGTCGTAGAGGCCATCGATCGTCAGGTTGAAGCTCTCTTGAGAGGTATTTTTTCTCGAAAAAGAACTCTAGAGAGAAAGAAGAGAGATATCCAGAGAGGGAGGAGAGAGATCATCGCTGAGCACTTCTTTAAGAATAAGAAAATCTCAAGAATAGAGGGTCCTTCCTCTAGTGCCAATTCTGTTGGTGTAGAATTTGGTTGACGTCGGATTGAACTTGAGTCGAGAAAGATGAGATCGCCGTCGGTGACCTGCAAAATAAAGTTCAGTCCAGAGTTGGTGGTGCTGGCTCTGGCAAGACCCTCCAATGATCAAGTCAGCTCTTCTGGCCAACAGAAATGGAGTGCTCAGGAGAGAGTTTGGTAGAGTTTAGAGGGAGAGAGGAGAGCTTAGAGCCTTTAGAAAATGCATCTGGAGGATCTCATTTTATAGACGAAGCTTGATTGATGGTGACGACCATACCATCTGGTAATGGGCCGCTCGAGGCCACGTGGGGTTCGGTATGGAGAGAAAGATGCCATCAGACTGATAGTAGTGGCCATATCGTTCGATCGTGGATCGCATGAGATTTATTATGGAGAGAGCAGTGTCGCTAGATCAATAATGGCAGCCATGCCATCTGGTGAAAGCATGCATTCAGAGTCCGATTGAGCTAGAGGAATCCAACTATAAGAGTAATCTGGAAGGGGTCAGCTCCTGTAGAAATTTGACTGAAGAAGAAGTTCGAAAGGAGTTCAGCTCCTGGAGGAATCCGACTGTAAGAGCAATCTAGAAGGAGTTCGGCTCCTGAAGGAGTCTGACTGCAGGAGTGATCTGGAAGGAGTTTGGCTTCAGGAGGAATCCAACTGAAGAAGAAGTCCGAAAGGAGTTTGGCTCCTCTGAAAATTCGGCTAAAGAAGAATTCTGAAAGAAGTTCAACTCCTAAAGGAATCCGACTGAAGGAGAATTTTAGAAAGAGTTTAGCTCTTGGAGGAATCCGACTGAAGGAGAATTTTGGAAGGAGTTTGGCATCTGAAGGAATCTGATTGAAGGAGAAGTTCGGAAGGAGTTTGGCTCCTATAAAAATTCAGCTAAAGGAAAATTCTAGGAGTTCAGCTTCTAGAAGAATCTGACTGAAGGAGAAATTCAGAAGGAGTTTGGCTCCTATGAAAATCTGACTAAAGGAGAATTTTGGAAGGAGTTCAGCTCCTGGAGGAATTCGATTGAAGGAGAAGTCTGAAAGAAGTTCGGCTCTTGTGAAAATCTGGCTAAAGGAGAATTCTGAAAGGAGTTTAGCTCCCGAAGGAATCTGACCGTAGGAGCAATCCAGAAGGAGTTCAGCTCCTGAAAGAGTCCGACTGTAGGGACGATCCGAAAGGAGTTTGGCTATAGAAGAAATTCGACTGAAGAAAAATTTTGGAAGGAGTTCGGCTCCTGGAGGAATCCGAATGAAGGAGAAGTCTGGAAGAATTTGGCTCCTATGAAAATTTAACTAAAGAAGAATTCTAGAAGGAGTTCGGCTCCTGAAGGAATCCGACTGAAGGAGAATTCTGGAAAGAGTTCGGCTCTTGAAGAAATTCAACTAAAGAAGAAGTCCGGAAGGAGTTCGGCTCCTATAGAAATCTGACTAAAGGAGAATTCTGGAAGGAGTTCGGCTCTCGTAGAAGCCCAACTGAAGGAGTCCGACCGAAGGAGAAATCTGGGGGAGTTCAGTCGAAGGAGAAATCTAGGGAAGAGTCTGAATCCTGGGGAAGCCCAGCCAAAAGAAAAGTCTGGGAGAGTTCGATAGGAATTCGGTTGTTGGAGGAGTTTGACTGTGGCTCGACCGCTGAGAAGTTTGATCGGTTGAAGGGGTTCGACTTCTGGTCGGCCGCTGAGAAGTTCGGTTGGATTCGATCGCTGGAGGAGTTCGACCACTAGAGGAGTCTGACTGCTGAAGAGAGAATTTTTGGTTGAAGCTCTTTCCATGATCACCAGTTGTACTTAGGCTAAGCACTGGGCTGGACTTCGGCGGGAGCGGGGTTTATCCCCAACAATGTTGATTGGATGAAATTACCATGTTTGGAGCAACCAAAATGTCGAGCACTTCTGCTTGACCAACTTATTAAGGGTGTTGAAACTTGGGATTCTTATTCTTAAAATAATCATGGTTAAATTTCTTGTAAAAATATATTTTTGAATATTAGACTCCATGGAAGATTTTTGGAGTTAATTGGATTTATCAATAGATTCCACTCACAAGATAAACAAAATCTTTTTTTTCTAAATCTATCAAAAAATTGTAAGATATTTTCTAAGTCACATTAGTCATGATCTATGAACTTGATGCATAGTATTTAATTATTAAATATGCCTTTTTATGGAATATTTTATGATTCTTGATTGAGTGTGTTGATTTCAATATGGATTGTACTCAATTGGTGTTTATATCATATGGTTTAGAATGTGGAATATATTTTTGAATAAAAAAGATTTGATTTGAGATGGATTTAAACTCATAGCTTAATTGTGTATCAATACACTATCATTGGGGGCCTGTCTAAGCTGAGCAACCATGGCCTTTGGGCTTGGAAGTGCAAAGCAAGTGATATGGCTAGAATTTGCAATGCCTAAAATTTTGCCTGAAAGCTTAGCCTACCAAGTCAAACGAAGCTATGTGTCCAACACAATCAATAGCCAATCAAATTTCTAACTATTCATTGTGATCAGTTATATTTATGTGTAATATCAATTCATTCAAAAACAAATAGCATAACCAACTGGCAAATAAGAAAAGCACTCAATCATAGCACACCTAAAAGAAAATATCCTGACCATTCCAATTAGTGAAAGTGGGAAAAGCTCAACTACTCATCCTCAACTCTTGCAATCCTACTCATGCAGATTTGTATCTCTCCTCTATAAATACCAAGCATAAGGACCTATCTGATATGATGAAGGAAACTCCCAACACTATACTCTCTAAACTCTACCTAACTTAAGATCTCCCAGTCGGACATGTTCTAATAAGGATCATTTTTTATTACACTCCTTTAACTCTATCAAGCATAGCAATTTGCCTGTCCACCTATCAGGTCAAGTTTTGAGCAACAACATATACATCATATTTTTAATAAAACTCTAATCTAAAATAAAAAGGTCAGAACTCTACTTCTAATCATTCTTTTGAAATATATCCCCATGCCATCTTAGTTCTTAAGAACTATAAAAAAAGTAAAATATCAGATAATGAGCTACATAGCTCAAATAAGCAATGAATACTTTAACTAGATAAATTAAAAAATAAAATAAATAATAAATTATTAGAAAAAAGTATATGAAATATATCAATTCAAAATAAAATCTAGATATTCAGCATTATTATTAAAATATTATGCATATGAATTTAATCTTTCTTAAAATTTACTTTTATTTATAAATTCAATTTCTTTCAAAATATCAAGTTCATCTTGTCGGTCATAAACTATGACCATACTTTTATCCTATGACTGGCCCAAATAATGACCTCATAAACAATCAAAGTGCAAATGTATAACCTCCATAGACAGGGTACCAATGTATTAGTATATATCTTCTAGTAGGGTATTAATGTATTAGTATATAACCTCTACTAGCAAAATATCGATGTGCTAGCATATATCACCCACTAATAGTATATTGATATGCCAGCATACAACCGTCATTAGTAAAGTATCAATATACTAATATATAACTCCTACTAGTAGAGTATCAAAATAACCAATATACAACTCCTCTACTGAATAGAATACCAATGTTCCAATGTATAATCTCTATTGATAGGATATCGATGTATTAATACATAACCTACACTAGCAAATCATCCATCGGATAAGCCAGTCAAGTTGAGTTTGAGTTATCAGATCAGCCTTACGTGCTTATGGAAACTACATTTAGTGATTGGCACAATTTTCGCTAAGTCGGTTCCATTTTTAAAGCATCATGTATATAGATGGAATTTTCATTGTTGTAATCATTGCTTATGATTAAAAAAGATCTATAGGAGCTCACAACCTCTGAATGCTGGCTTACATGGGGCAACTAATTGTTGAATGATTGGATGGGCAATAGGATCAGCATTGCCTAAGGCTCTGCATAAGGGCAAGAGTTTAAGGCAGATCCTCCTACTTTGCAATCGCTTTTCTATCACCTAGAGTTTTCTATTCGATGGAAGCTTCAATCCCTTTTTCTTTGTCTTTTCCCCATTCTCCTTCCGGAGTGTCCCTTTGCATGCATCAATACATGTCCATTTTGCTTCGACCCTTTCATACAATAGAAGGATTGGTCACCTTCCATCGCATGCATCCATTGTTGATCGCATTAGTCACCACTTTAAGATCTATACAGGAAGATGGATGAAGGTTTTTAACTACTTTGAGAGCTTTGTGGGGTATGATAGAATGGTTGACAATGTAAAAGGAGATTAGTTATTCTTTTGCATGAAATTAAGATACAACCTAAAACCCATGTGGAGTGGACTAGACTAGTCACGTAGATTCATGCGAAGGAAGGTTTCTCTTCCTTTCAAGATGGCCATCGAGATGGAGGTAGGGTGCATGGCATCTCGTTCCATGAAAATTGGGGCACCTCTGGCCCCACAAGGTTGAAAATCTTAGTCATGAAAGATCTTAAAGCATAGTACACCTAATCCAAAATAGGACTCAGAAACTGAACAATAGAAACATCTAACCTTCAGCAAAAGATCTAAATCTAAAATTGTAGGTACTACCCCATTAGGCCAAACTAAGATTGGCCCTGATCCATTTAACTAGCCCAGAAGCAATAGTCAGCCTAAATGGCCCAAAAAGGACCATATAAATTTTAAAGTAGAGAAAAAAAAATAGAAAAAAAAATAGAGAGATTAAAGTAGAGAAAAAAAAATAGAGAGATGGGAAGAAGAGTCCCAATGGGAGTCTTCTTCTTCCTAATTCCATCGAAGGATGCCAACCTCAAGAAGGGTTGGAATTCCATTCTACTGCTATTTGAAGATCGGGACTCTTCTTCCTCCCAATTCCATCAGAGGACGTCAACCACAAGAAGGATTGGAACTCAATTTTGCTTCTATGTAAAGGCACCTATGTTAGGATTTGATGTCTTGAATTCGATCCACAGTAAGAAGAGAATCAATTTTTAGCACAACAGTCCGACTGGCTCTGATATGCAATCGAGTTGGCTCGAATTGAGATCAAGTCGAATCAAATCACAATCGAGCTAGCTCTCTCAGGCAGATAGATAGTAGGAGTTCGAACGAAATGCAGTCGAGTCAGTTCGATCCCTAATTGAGCCAGCTCGATGGAGGCAAACAAAACATGATGGGATTTTTTTGTTTGGACTCTGATTATAATTAATCCAAGGAGTCTATGGGAGTTGCGCATGGACCACAGGATCTAGCGACCATGGAGGATTGCGGTCATGATCTAAAGATCGAAAAATACTTTAAGACTTTATCAAAGATATGTTCGACTCATATTAGGAGAACGAGTCCTGTTAAGACTCCTGTGAACTATTGAGAAGATGACTCTCATCCTATTAAAAGGGCTGAGATGCTGTGGAGCAGAAGAGGTGGTGCGTGTGGCATGAGAGGCATGTAGAGAGGCTCAGGCAATCATCGAGAGAAGTCTGATAGAGTGCCGAGTACGTGCAGCCTATGAGAGAGAGAAGCAATAGGTGCATAGCATCCGACAAGAAGATTGTGAGGGTAGAGCATCTTGTAGCTTTTGTGGATCTCCTTGAAATTTTGATAGAACTTTTATGAGGGTAGCTTCTAGTTGAGAGAAATTTATGTACGGTGAGTTGAGAGTGGGTATTCTTCTCTTGTACCTATTTTTTTCTTTTATAGTGAAGCTTTGCATGTCCTATGAAGGTGAGTCTTTAGGCTGATCCACATGCTTGATTATTTTCTTATTTTATTTCTTTCTTCTTTTTACTGTAATAATTTAGTACTAGATCCTTAACAAGCGATATCGGAGTAGTTGGTATCTCAGTAGTTTGGTATTAGAGTGAGTTGATACCATAATAATTGATATCAAAGTTAGATAGTATCTGAGTGCAGATTGTAGCAGTGGATAAAGATTGAAGAATATGGAGAAGATAAGCACAATCAAGGTGGAGATCAATAGGTTTGATGGAAAGATAATTTCTCCTTATGGCAAGCAAGGATAAAGGATGTCCTCATCCAACATGGGTTGATCGATATTCTCTTATATGATAAGATGTCAGCCATCATAGAGGTGAAGGATTGAAAGTGGATCCAGATGCAGGTGGTGAGCATGATCCGTTTGTACCTAGTAGATGATGTGGTGATCCATATACTTGGTGAGACTTTTTTGATGGTGTTGTGGTCAAAGCTCAAGGAGTTGTATATGGTGAAGTCACTCACCAACATGCTATTTCTTTGGAGGCAGTTCTACCAGTTATAGATGGACGAAGGCCAAAGCGTGCGGGAGCATCTATCCAACTTTCAGAAGATCCTCACTGATCTCCTCAATGTTGGTAAAAAAATTGAGAAGAAGATCAGGACATTGGTCTTGCTAGCATCGTTATCTTCTTTGTATGAGTTCTTGATGACTGCTCTTCTAGTGGAAAGAGCACCATCAAGATGAACGAGGTTACTACAGCGATACTCCAGAATAAGATTCTCAAGAGGGAGAACCCAGTTTTGAGCTTAGATGGCGATAGCTCAGCTTTGGCAGTTTTTGGAGGAGCAGAAAGTAGTAGATGAAGCGATAGATAATCATGAGGAGGAGGATCCAGATCTAAGATGAGGGATCCTAGTAAGATCAGATGCTATAGGTGCGATGAGTTGGGCATCGAGTCAAGGATTGTCCACAACTCAAGGATTGAACGAGGGCTACTACAGTGATGGCCAATAGCAAGTCAAAGGATGATGTTCTGAAGATATCTAACGAGGTATCTAGTTCTTTCCAGCAGTGAATTTTAGATTCTGCATGCACATATCATGTTTATTATAGAAAGAAGCAGTTTGACTCTTTGGAGAGCAGTGATGGTACTATTTATTTATTGAATGGATCGAGCTATACGATCAGAAGCTTTAGAACGGTCAGCTGGAAGATACATAATAGTGTAGTGAGAAGATTGAAAGAAGTCTGATACATACCAGATTTCAGGTAGAATCTTATTGCACTGAGCAAACTCAATTTAAATGGCTATAGGTGGGTAGCTGATGATGGAATTCTGAAGGTCATGCACGACGATAGGATGATATTAGAGAAGAAGAAGAAGATAAGAGGACATTACTATCTGACAGAAAGCCTAGTGCGAGGTGGAGCTTCAAGAGCCAGAAGGAGCCTAGTGCAAGATGGAGCTCCAGGTGGAGATGGATCGAGCATGAGATGGAAGACTCGGAAGGACGAGAGACGACATCTCAAAGTAAAATTTCTGTTGCCATAAGAGAATTCTCCGAGCAGATCTTTGGTCAAGATGGACACAGCCCATGATAGAGGTAGGATTGAGTGGCCTGGCTCGACTTTCATGCTTGCCCATCCATGATCAGTAGGCATGCCCCAGGGCATGGGGATGAGATGGATCACAAGCTCTCAAAATTAGGTGGAGGTCGAATGTCAATTTGAGGTGGAGATTGTTAGGATTTGATACCTCAAATTCGAACCACAGCAAGAAGAGAATCAATTTTCAGCATAAGAGTTCGGTCGGCTCTGATACGCAGTCAAGCTGGCTCGGATTGAGATCGAGCTAGCTTGAACTATAGTCGAGTCAACTCTCTCAGACAGACAGACATCAGGAGTTTGGATGAGATGCAATTAAGCTAGCTCGATCAGGGATCGAGCTAGCTCGATTGAGGTGAACAGAATACGATGGGATTTTTTTTATTTGGACTCGGATTGTGATTAATCCAAGGGATCTATGGGATTTGCGTGTGGACCACAAGATCCAACGGTCATTGATGATTATGGTCATGATTTGAAGATTGAAAAATATTTCAAGACTCCATCAAGAACATGCTCTACTCATATTAGGAGAACGAGTCCTATTAGGACTCTTGTGAATTACTGAGAAGAGGATTCTCATCCTATTTAAAGGACTGAGGTGGTATGGAGTAGAAGAGTTGGCACGTGTGGCATGAGAGGCAGGTAAAGAGGCTCAAGCAGTCGTCGAGAGAAGCTTGGTAGAGCACCGAGTATGTGCAGCTCACAAAAGAGAGAAGCAATAGGTGCATAGCATCTGGTGAGGAGGCCGTGAGGGCAGAGCAACTTATAGCTTCTATGGATCTCCTTGAAATTTTGAGAGAGCTTTTATGAGGTAGCTTCTAGTTGAGAGAGATTTATGTATGGTGAGTTGAGAGTGGATGTTCTCCTCTTATACCTATTTTTCTCTTTTATAGTGAAGCTTTGCATACCTTGTGGAGGCGAGCCTTTAGACTGATCCACATACTTGATTATTTTTTTGTTTTATTTTTTTCTTCTTTCTATCGTAGTAATTTGATACTAGATCCTTAACAAGCGGTATCAAAGTAGCTAATATTCTAATAATTTGGTATTAGAGTAAGTTGATACCACAATAATTGATATCAAAGCCAGATAGTACCGAAGCGTAAATTATAGTAGTGGATAAAAATTGAAGAATATGGAGAAGACAAGCATAATCAAGATGGAGATCAACAGGTTCGATGGAAAGGATAATTTTTTCTTATGGCAAGCAAGGATAAAGGATGTCCTCATCCAACATTGGTTGATCGACGCTCTTATATATGATGAGATGCCAGCCACCATAGAGGTGAAGGATTGAAAATGGATCTAGATGCAGGCGGTGAGCATGATCCGCTCGTACCTAGTGGATGACATGGTGATCCATGTACTTGACGAGACTTCTCCGTCAGTGCTATGGTCGAAGCTCGAGGAGTTATACATGATGAAATCACTCACCAACATGCTATTTCTTTGGAGGTAGTTCTACCATTTGTAGAAGAACAAAGGTCAGAGCATGCAGAAGCATCTATCTAACTTTTAGAAGATCCTCACCGACCTCCTCAGCATTGGTGAAAAAATTAAGGAGAAGACCAGAACGTTGGTCTTGCTAGCATTGCTTTTTCCTTCATATGAGTTTTTGGTGACTGCTCTTCTAGTCGAAAAGAGCACCATCAAGATGGATGAGGTCACTATAGCGATACTCCAGAATGAGATTCTCAAGTAAGAGAACCCAGCTTCGAGCTTAAATGGCGATAGCTCAGTTTTGACGGTTTCTAAAGAAATAGGAGGTAGCAAATGGAGCGATAAAAAATCATGAGAAGGATGATCTAGATCCAAGACAAGAGATTCTAGCAAGATCAGATGCTATAGGTACGACGAGTTGGGGTATCAAGTTAAGGATTATCCATAATTTAAAAATCAAATGAGGGCCACTACAACGATGACTAGTAGTAAGTCCAAGGATGATGTCCTAAAGATATCTGATGAGATATCTAGTTCTTTTTAGAAGTAGATTTTAGATTCTACATGCATATATCATATTTATTATAGAAAAAAGCAGTTTGACTCCCTGGAGAGCAGTGATGGCACTGTTTATCTATCGAATGGATCGAGCTGTGCAATCAGAGGCATCAGGATGATCAGCTTGAAGATACATGATGGTACAGTGAGGAGATTGAGAGAGGTTCAATACATATCCAATTTTAGGTGGAACTTTATCTTACTAGGCAGACTCGATTTAAACGGCTATAGGTGGGTAACTGGAGATGGAATCCTGAAGTCATGCATGATGATAAGATGATATTAGAGGAGAAGTCATGTTTATGAATTATATGATTTGAAATATGAAATATGTCTTTGAGAAAATATATTTGATTTGAGATGAATTTTGACTCACAGCCTAACTATGTATCAAATCTTGCCAGTGGAGGTTAAATACTGGTATTATGATGCCATGTCAGTAGGGCGGTTAAATGCTGGTACTTTGATATCTTGCCAGTATGGATTATGCACTAGTATTTCAATATTTCACCAGTGGGATGGTTAAATACTAATAATTTTGATACCTGCCAGTAGAGGTTATGCATTAGTACTTTGATTTAGTTCATGGTTGTCAAGATGAATATGATATTTTAAAAGAAATTGATTAATGAACAAAATTTGAATTGTGAAAGTATTGCATCCGCATGCTTTCTATTCACAAAGTAATGTATATGTGAATTAGGCTTTGAATTGATGTACCTTATATACACACACAGATACGATTATTGCTGGATTTATCTGAATCTTTTTCAAATTCATATGCTTAGTTTTGGATATGGATACTACTAGGAAAAGAGATTAGAAGCAAGATTTAGTACCATCAACATTATTTAGATTTAGATCTATTGTTATTAGTTGAGATTCATTAGACAAGATTTATTGTATACAAAGGATTTAAATATATATTTATTAATTAAATTTATTAATTAAATATTAATTTTTAGTTATTTAAATTAATTTCATTATAATGCATTGATATCGTGTTTGGAATGCCTTGCATGCTTGTGGAGAGGGTTCTTCATGAGTATGCAGCAATTGTCATGACCTCTTAGCTCACAATCTTGGGTCGGAAGCATGATGATTTCTATCCAACTTCTTTGAGAGAGATAGAGAATTCTTTCATATGGCTCCAATGTTTCATATAGCATTGAATCCATCCTCTTCTTTTCATATATGGCTCACAATTATTTTAGAGAACTACTTGCTTAGTAGTTTAAAGTGACATTAGCATTGCTTCAAGTACTTGCGAGTCCTAGGGCTTCTCTTTTATATTCCAGCACTCCATTTTCTAATGATATGTCATCTACCGTTATCTTATATAGCATGGCATGATGAACGTTGTTAGGCTTGGCTCCTTAGCATCACTCTCCTTAGTTGTAGTGAAAAGCCTGAGCCTGCCCTGTTGATGACCAAAATGCATTACATCACAAGAGTCTTCAATTATAGGTGTAAACTAAGTATCTAAACTAAGCAATAGGGTGGCATTACTATAATAGCCTTCAATTGCCAACCAGTAATACTACATCATCTAAGGTGCATTTTGAACAATGTCTAATTCCAAAATTTTTAGAGAACAGCCAGCAGGTTTGAAAACTTTCCAAGTGACATCAATAGGTTAACGATCGACAAAATTGTATGCCAACTTTAATCAGGCGTAGAGTGGATAATAGTGTATACCACTTGAAGAAAACTATGTGCATGATGGAACTCAGTATGTGCAAAGACCTCTTTTCTCTCTTGTACTCTCTCCTCCATGGAAACCTGCCCCTCTGCCCTTTTGAAAAAAGGTGCAATTACTCCCCCCTAGGCTCTAGCATTTTGGGCGCTTGATAAATATATATATATATATATATATATATATATATATATATATATATATATATGTGTGTGTGTCTAAGAAAAAAAATAAGCACATGCCTATGCTTGAAAAAAAAAATTCAATTTTTTTTCCACCTGCAGGCATCTTCGGACCGAAAAAAATCTAAAAAATTTTTTTTCTTAATTTTTTTGGCCTAAAAAAGAAAAAAAAAATTCTACACTTGAAGAAAAAACTAAAAAAAAAAAAGAAAGAAAGAAGGAACGCGCCTTCCTTCTTTTTTTTTCTTTTTCTTTTTTCAAGTTTTTTTTTAAATTTTTTTTTTTAAAAAAATTTTTGGACGTAAAGGGGCCTTCAGGAAGCCTAAAAGTGTCTTCAGACCAAAAAAAATGATTTTTTTTTTTCAGGTGTTGGTGCTCGTGCTTTTTTAGACATATGTGCGCAGATGTGTATTGATCCAATAGTCGGAGATTCGATCGAATATAGAGTGAGATCCGGTCGGAGGAAGTCCAGTCCACCTATATATATATATATATATATATATATATGTATGTATGTATGTATGTATATATATATATATAAATAGATAAATACAGACACAGGCACACTCACACATAGACTTAAAAGAAGTGGGATGGTAGATACAAAGAGAAAATATTCTAAAGCATTAAGAATATTTTTGTGTATAATTCTACTAAATGCATTATTATCCCAGTTAATGCTTGATTATTCTTAGTATGAGGCGAACTATGAGTGTAAACCCCATGTACGGGTTTCCAAGGCCAGGGATGAGTTGAACCACCATATTCCCACTATTTATTTGTGTCTAAAGGTGTAAGCTATAATTTTAGTGCATAAATTTCAAGCCTTACTTGATACATTTGAAGTAGGCTCCAGTAGAGACCCAAGTAATATCAAAATTGACATCCTCATCTTGGATGAAAAACAAAAATCCGGTCAAAAACAAAATTGTGTTACAGTTCTTCTATCGTGAAATAGGCCTCGTATATTCTTTGAACTAGAAAATGCCGCATTTATTTTCCTTCTGCTCCCAGTTAAGAAACCTAAATAACATATCTTAAAGCTATTAAGAAAGGCAATTATTTTTCCTACTATTCCAAATTCCTTTTCTTCCTGATTTGTGATTTCGATGAGTCCATCTCACCATTTGGATAAGTCAACCATCAGGGCAAATGTTTAGACTCACTAGAGCAAGTCCAACAAGTTTGATGGGTATCAACTCTATGATACATGCCATTTCATCCTTTTGGAAAGACAAAGGGGAAAATCATTTTCAGGAACCATGAAAATGCATATACATATACAAATACTTCTAACTATGAAAACTAGAAAAAACACTACAAGTAAAGAAAAATGGGAGTGGTTTCTAAGGTTGCAGAATCGCATGATAAGCAAAAGACCATCTCTCTCACACACACATGTTGAAAGAAACACCGGGAACCATAAGGAGAGAATAATTATTTGATCAACACAATGCTAGAATTCTCGAGCATTGGTCCACTAGCATGCTCAAATAACTTCCTATATGGTCTGCTATGAAGATATTTCTATGGCTCCACAGTTCATTTGCAATGCATGCTTGTCCTCTATTGTAGAGTTTTGGCTCAAATTGGACTATTTTTCGTGGTGCATTGCCCTATCTAGGATTGACCTATTGCCGTCCACAACATCCCAAGAATCACCTAGCTCTGATACTAAATTATAGGTCCATGATATCGCTCGAATGCCAATAATCCTTGGCATCACAAACACCGATATCATATTGCGGAAGCTCCTGATCTTTAGCATGGATATGAAGAAATCTGTGACGTTCTCTATGGGCAGCAAACCACCGATCCTCTACCTGGATCTACAATGGAGTGCCTCCCTCCTTGGGCTTGAGGGAGACGCCCCCTTCTCTAGGGCTTCTTCAAAAACCCTAGGACGGCAACTCTAGAGAGAAGAGAAGAAGAAAGTTGAGGAAGAAAAGGTCTATATTGATTCCAATCTTGAAAATCCTAATACAACCTATGTATTTATACATAGCCATTAGGCCCGACCAAAAACTTTCCTGGCTAACCCAATACATGAAAGCACTCACCGAGCCCATGTACACCCATGTCTCCTATGCTCTCATCTTCTGGATCTAGACTCGATCCATACATGAATTAGCCACCTTAAGACCTCTCAAATCAGGCCTTAAGATCCTTAGGATCAACCCGGATCCTAGCCCAAAATAGATCCTCGCATAACTCTGCCCGCGCACCGAGCCGGCTCAGTCTCAGCACTGAGCCGGCTAAGTTCCACTAGGTCGGCTCAGTCTGAAACTGAGCCAGCCCGATCCTGTATCGTGCTAGCAGTTTCGAACGCGCAGCTCTCTGTTTTGCCTGTGTACTGAGACTTAGTCGACCTAGTTTTGGACTGAGCCAGCTAACCTACAGAAAATATTCTTTCTACAGTCTTGATTTTTCGACTTTGGTTCCTTGCTTCATCTTGAATCTTAGATCTCCAAAGCACCAACCAAGCTTCTGAAATTCTTGAAGCCAACATCCTGACTCCTCTCGTAGCCTTCCAAGGCTTGAAAGCACCACAAATCCTCATAATTTTTACCTTGGTGCTCCCAAGCCTTGGCAAATCCCTCGGCAATGCCCTCCTACACGATCACACTGTCCCTATGCACTCGACAACACCTATGCAAACATTTTCTTTACCAATCCTCTTCAGTTGTTGTGCATCCTTGAGGCCTTTGGGATGACCGCCTCCACCGTTGAAGACCTATGCTTGCTTCTTAGCACCATCTTGAAATTATAAGATCCCTTCTGCTTAGCAGCTGCATTACTTTCTCTGAACTTTTCTAAAAAACTTATAGTATTTTCATACCAGCACATACTATACCATCTGACACGATCTTCTCAGAGCTGCATCTGTCCACCTACACATGCCGCTCCACCTAAAACTATGCATCACTGACGCTCTGAACTCATGTCAAATTTTCTCTCCAATTATGAAGCCATCTCTCTGGAACTCCACCTATATCCAAAGTCTGTCCACCGAGCCCATGTACACCCATGTCTCCCATGCTCTCATCCTCTGGAACTAAACCCGACCTATACATGAATTAGCCACCTTAAGATCTCTCAAATCAGGCCTTAAGACCCCTAGCATCAACCCAGACCCTAGCCCAAAATAGACCCTCACGTAACTCTACCCGCGCACTAAGCCGGCTCAGTCTCAGCACTAAGCTAGCTAAGTTTCACTGGATTGGCTCGGTCTGAAATTGAGCTGGCCCAGTCCTATGTTGTATCAGTACTCCCGAATGTGCAACTCTCTACTTTGCCTGTGCACTAAGACTTAGCCAACCCAGTTTTGGACTGAGTCGGCTAACCTACAGAAAATTTTTTTTCTATAGTCTTAATTTTTTGGCTTTGGTTCCTTGCTTCATCTTGAATCTCATATCTCCGAAGCACCAATCAAGCCCCTGAAATTTTTGAAGGCAACATCCTGACTCCTCTCGTGGCCTCCCAAGGCTTGGAAGCACCATAAATACTCACAATCTCCACCTTGGTGCTCCCAAGCCTTGGCAAATCCCTCAGCAATAACCTCCTACACGATCACACCGTCCCTGTGCACTTGACAACACCTATGCAAACATTCCTTTTACCAATCCTCTTCAGCTGTTGTGCACCCTTGAGGCCTTTGGGATGATCGTCCTTCACCGCTGAAGACCTATGCTTGCTTCTTAGCACCATTCTGAAATTATAGGATTCCTTCTGCTTAGCAGCTGCATCACTTTCTCTAAACTTTTTTGGAAGAACTTACAGTATTTTTGCACCAGCACATGCTGTACCACCTAACACGATCTCCTCAGCATTGCGCCTGTCCACCTGCACACGTCGCTCCATCTAAAACTATGCATCACTGGCACTCTGAACTCATGTCAAATTTTCTCTTCAATTATGAAGCCACCTCTACAGAGCTCCACCTATATCCAAAGTCCATATGATGCCATAGAAGTCGACTCTATCATCGAGTCCCTTGAGGCCAACCACTCAATGCTGCACTGCTGAGCCTGCCATTGCACCTTGAACACCATCGCTGTCCCTTTAAATCCTCTCCACTCGACGGTCCTCTTCGAAGCCATCTCGGATACCTTCTCAACTCATAGGCACTTCCAAAATTCAAGAGCTCATCTAACTCTTCTGAATTCAGCGACTAAACCCTAAAAAATTCCACCCTAGTCCTTATCTTTTGCCCTTACACCAGCCATCGCTTCAGTTGTGTCCGAAGAACCATCCTCCATCTTAATCACGATTCTTCCTCAGAGAAGAAACCCAATCCATGATACTTTCGACTACCTGAGATCTGGCACTCCTGAGACCCCCTAGGCTCTTCTTGAGACCTGCACCCGGTCTCCCTGAGATACCACTGATACTCTCTATTAAGATACACTCCTCGACTACTACACCGTCGTGCCTCTCTCAGTCCCATGCCTTTAGGGTAGCGCTCCTGCAGCACTCCTATGCTCCTTGACTCACCTCTGCACCACTCTACAGCTGTCCAGCCCTGATCTACTGGATCTTCATGGATCATCCATCTCCATCACTCCCAAGGCTTCGTAAATCCATGCTCTAGTCGAATCGCTGAATACATCTTCGACTACTTTCCCACCTTCCAGACATCGAAGGATGTATAGTCGCATCTTCACCCTTCCTTCGATCATTATCCCTTGAAAAATCTCTCTTCAACAATCCTATACTGTCCATCTTTCTAGAGAATCCTGATGCTCTCTACTCAGATACCTTCCTCGACTGCTGCATCGCCAAGCCTTTCTCAGCTCTGCATCTTCAAGGAAGCGCTACTGTAGCACTCTCGCGCTTTCTGCCTATCACATAACCGTCATACACTCCGAACTTTTCACCAAGATCGATCAACAAATCATACACCCAATCTTTCCATCCCAGAAAAAAAATTTTTCGTTAATCTTCTCAACCTCCACCTTCAACTCGCTACTCCCAGTTGGCCAAACCACTACAATAATAAAGATAGATTTAAGACATATCATGGAATCGTTGTGTAGATTTTTTATTTTACCTTATACGACTTCTCCTTCGCTTTCATATACCATTAGGCTTTAAAACTTGGCTCCTTTCATGCACCATCAGGCACACATTATCAGGCTCTAAAACCTGGCTCTGATACCATGTTACCATCCACAATATTCCAAGCATCACCTAGCTCTGATACCAAATTATAGATCCATGATATTGCTCGAATGCCAATAATCCTTGGCATCATAAACACTGATATCATATTACGAAAGTTTCTGATCTTTAGCATGGATCTGAAGAAACCTGTGATGTTCTCTATGGATAACAAACCACCGATCCTTCACTTGAATCTATGATGGGGCACCTCCCTCCTTGGACTTGAGGGAGATGCCCCTTCTCTAGGGCTTCTTGAAGAAACCTGACGGGTGGCAACTCTAAAGAGAAGAGAAGAAGAGAGTTGAGGAAGAAAAGATCTGTATTGATTCCAATCTTGAAAACCCTAATACAATCTATGTATTTATACATAGCCATTAGACCCAACCAAAAATTTTTCTGGCTAACCCAATACATAAAAGCACTCACCAAGCCCATGTATACCCATGTCTTCCATGCTCTCATCCTTTGGATCTAGATCCGACCCATACATGAATCAGCCATCTTAAGACCTCTCAAACCAGGCCTTAAGACCCCTAGGATCAACCCAAACCCTAGCCCAAAATAGATCCTCACGTAACTCTGCCCGTGCACTGAACTGGCTAAGTTTCATTGGATCGACTCAGTCTGAAACTGAGCCAGCCCAGTCCTGTGCCATGCCAGCAGTTTCGAACGTGCAACTCTCTATTTTGCCTATGCACTGAGACTTAGCCAATCCAATTTTGGACTGAACCATCTAATCTGCAGAAAATCTTCTTTTTACAGTCTTAATTTTTTGACTTTGATTTCTTGCTTCACCATGAATTCCAGGTCTTCGAAGCACCAACCAAGCCCTTGAAATCCTTAAAGCCAACATCCTGACTCCTTCCATGGCCTCCCAAGGCTTGGGAGCACCACAAATCCTCACATGACCCTCTCAGGGATTGGTCCACTGGCATGCTCGAATATCTCCCTATATAGTCCAATATGAAGATGTTTGTGTATCTCTATAATTCATTTGCATGCTTCTCCACCATGGCATAATTTTTGCATGAATAGTTAGCAATGTTGCTAAATTAATGTAGACATATATAGTTTCTATGTAGACTTATCTAACACAACCACAGGTCCAAGATCATTGTTTGATTCAGAAAAATACCTCAAGATTCAATCCACAATAAGCCAAGAACAAGATCTAGGATGACGAATGGAGTCCAATGAGTCTAAGAATAGTCCAAACAGAGTCTAGACGAAAAAGTTACACACAAAAGAAGAACCGAAATAGGTGGCATGGCCCACGGACAGTCGAAAGGGTTCCATGGGCCGACGCAGGCCAGTGGTGGCACATGCCAGGCTAGCAGCATGTGGTGCATTACGCTGGCCCAGGCGCACGAGCCCAATGGGTACCCAGGCCCGTCACATGGTCCATGCGCATAGCATGGAATGGGGCCATTTCCCTAAATGTTTCATGCGGTCCAGTGGAGAGGTGGTCGGTTTCCCTACCATTTCACATGGCTGATGCAAGATTCAATGCACTGATCGCACAATCAGATGGATCAAAGGCGAGCCGATCGTGATCCGATGGTCCAGGCATGATCCAAGCTTAATCAGGAGGCTTTTTGCATGATTTGACAGCCCCAGAGTGAGCTAGTCATGATTAGACGGCTAGAAAGTGATCTCTAGTATGTTTGGGACTAGATTTTCTATTGAAATACTATTTTGATGATTCTAGAGTCTATATAACTCTGATTGACTAACTATTTATTGCATCGACAAGCTGGTGATATCTTGAAGTTGTTGAGAGATTTCAGAGAGCTTTTGTAAGAATTTTAGAATTTTTTATTGAGAAACTCTTGTACAAGGATTGAGTGATAAGTTTCTCTTATATTTATTTATTTTTATCTCTCTCATAGTGAAGTTTTGCACGCTCTATGGAGGTAGGCTTGAAGCCAAAACCACATATATCTTATTGTATTTATTTTGTGATCTTTTTTCTTCCTTTCTCATATGACATCGACATCTATCTTTCTTGGACATTGTTGTGATCTTAGGTAGGTGACCATATTCCATAATTAAGGGATCTACCCCAACAAGTGGTATCAGAGCCTACTATGGTTAAGTGGCATCAAATGGTCTAGATAACAAGTAGTTTGATCGAAGATAGAGAGGACAAGCACAATCAAGATGAAGATCAATCGATTTGATAGGAAGAGCAATTTTTTCTTATGGCAAGCAAGGTGAAGGACGTGCTCATCCAACATAGATTAATTGATGCTTTTTTGAATGAAAAGAAGTTAGACACTATAGAGAAGAGGACCTGGGAGGTGATTACAGATGTAAATGGTGAGTTCCATCCATATATACCTGATGGATAAGGTGGTGATCTATGTAATTGATGAGATTTTTTCAACGATGCTGTGGTCTAAGCTCAAGAAGATATACATGGCAAAGTTTCTCACAAATACTTGCTTTCTTTAGAAACAATTCTAGCAACTATGAATGATCAAGGAATAGAGCATGTAAGAGCATCTCAGCCACCTTTAGAAGATTCTTATCAATTTTCTCAGCATAAGTGAGAAGGTTGAGGAGAAGACTAGGGCGTTGGTCTTGCTAGCTTCGCTTCCTCCTTCATATGAGTCCTTGCCGACTACTCTTTTAGTAAGGAAGAGCACCATCAAAATGGATGAGATCACTATGATGATTCTCTAGAATGAGGTTCTTAGGAGGGAGAACCCAACTTTTAGCTCAGATGACAATAGTTCAGCTTTGGCGATTTTTGGAGGAGCAGGTGACAGCAAATGAAATGGCAGAGGATCGCGAGAAGGACTATCTAGATCCAAGATAAGGGATCATAGCAAGATCAAATGCTACCAATGTGATGAGTTGGAACATCCTACCAGAGATTGTCCATAACTCAGAGATTAGATATAGGCTACTATGGCGATGGCTAATAGCGATATAGAAGGCAGTGATAATGTCCTTCTAGTAACTGATGAGGTATCTATTTTTTTCTTCCAGTGGATTATAAATTTTGCTTATTCTCATCATGTATGTTGCAAAGAAGAGCTTTTGACTCCCTGAAGACTAGTAAGGGTAATATGTTCTTGCTGGATGGATCAAGCTGTGAGATCAAGGGCAGCAAAATGGTCAGCATGAAGCTTCATGATGGAATAATAAAGAAGTTAGATGAGATCTGATACATACCTATCTTTAAAAAGAATCTATTCTCTCTGAGCTGACTGAATTCGACTAGCTTCAGACAGAAAGTTGATAGAAGAATCCTGAAGGTCATACACGATAGTAGGATGGTGATTAGAGGAAGAAAGTATGAAGATCACTACCTCATGATGGAAAGCCCAGTATGCGATGGAGCTCTAGATGGTGGTGGATCGGATATGAGATGAGAGACTCAGAAGGATGAGAGACGATGTTACAGAGTAAAGTTTCTATTATCGTAGAAGATTTCTTTGAGTATGTCTTTTGTCAGATTGGATATAGCCCATGACGGAGGTGGGATCGAGCGGCCTGGCTCAACTCCCATATTTGTCCATCCATGAGATAGTTGGCATGCCCCAAGGCATGAGGGTGAGATGGATCATATGCCCTTAGAGATAGGTGGAGGCCAAATATTGAGTCAAGATGGAGATTATTGAGAAAAAATACCTTAAGACTCAGTTCATAATAAGCCCATAACAAGATCCAAGATGATGAATGGAGTCCAACAAGCCTAAGAATATCCCAAATGGAGTCTAGATGAAGAAGTTACACGTGAAAGAAAGATCGAAACAAGTGCCATGGCCCACGAGTAGCTGATGTGATAATATCACAAATTTATTAATAAAAATATTATTTTATTAATTAATTTATATTTATTTTTAAGAATTAATATTTTTATTACTCTAAATAAAGAAAATAAATTCACCAATAAAAGGTTCTCATTTTTCTAGTTACAATAAAATAAATTTGAAGTCAATTTGATTTAAAATAAATTTAATATGAATTTTTAAAGAAATAAAAATAAAAATTAAAGAAAAAAATGGCTCGGCTGGCTCAAGCCACTGTGCCATATCAGCCGATACATCCAAATGCACCTAGCCAGCCAAGCAAGCCGGCACGTCCAGCTAGCTGGCGTAGAAAGCGAAGCTGGCCCGTGTTCAGAGCCTAGCCCACGCACGCCAGCCCGCCAGCTTGCATTCAGTTCATGGAATAGTGTAGACCGCCAGCTCAGCGATAATTGGCGAATCGGGAAATGCCACATGGTAGACCAAGACCTCTAAGAGGTTTACAGCATTTTTATCATGGTGCATGAGGCATTTTTGTCATTTCACTCATCGAAACACGTGCATCGATTGATTAAGATGTGTGGTATGCCTGGTTCAGCGATCTATGGCAACAGTAAGTGCGCGATCGGATAGCTGCGGTCACTTGCGGTCAAGATCGAACGACGGTGGTTGGTTCTGGGTCCAAGGTCTTCATCAAGCTCATCTGCGCCATCCGACGATAGCGCTCAATTCCATCCTTTGATCCGATGGTCTAGAATGCTCCCAGCAGTGATGAGGACACCCAAGCATGCGATCAATGGCCTAATTTCCTCCATCAACATGCGATCAAAGGCTAGAATGTTTTCTGACTTGATCTGGGCCATTATATGTCCATTTTTGGTATTTTTTGAAGCCTTGGATCACCATCTGATGGCCAGAATGCTCAGAATTTCATAAGAGACTTGATCCAATGATTTTATGCTATTTTCTTCAACAAACATGGATCTATACCAAGTATTTAGTCCGATATTGTCCTGATAACAAAGTCTCCAGTCCTCCAACACCTATTTAAAGGACCTCAGGCCTCCAGAGTTTAGTGTCTTCGGTTAAGGTGAAGCTTTGGTATAGGATAGAGCCTAGGCTTTTGGTTAATGACTGCTTCGAGGCAACTGGTGTCGAGAGGAAGAGCTGGGCTTCTACACCATCTTTCCGCCAACACCGATCCAAGATCAAGATCAGCCTGCTTCTAGTTTTTATTTTCTTTCTTTTTTCTATCTTTTTAATTTATATAATTAAATTTTGAATCTTAATACAAATTTTTTTTATGTAATTTAAATTTATACTCTTTATTTTTATTATAAATTTACTTTTATTGCAAGTAGATGCTAAGATCTAAATAGTAGATCCTAGTACCAAGTTTATTTTTTTTACACTATTTAAATTTTGCTTTTAACTTTATTTTCAAAATCTCTCTTTTTCTTTTATAAAATCAAATATTTTAAATCTAAAACACTATCTTTTCTGTGGATTCGATCCGACTCACTGCTATCTACATACTTTTAATTATTTTAAAAAATCAGATTAAACTGATAATTATGATATTTTAATAATGGTATCGCGATCTATCAAATTTTTGACGCCATTGCCAGAGAAGGCACGAACATTAAAATTTTTAAGTTTTTTAATTTTTTTTATAAATAAATTATAAATAATTTTTAATTTTTTTTATTTTTTTATAAATATTGCTTACTAACTTTTCTTATTTATTTTATAGAAAAAGAGATAAAAGAACAAAAAAATTAAGAAAAAAAAAGCTTTCAATCCTATTTGGTGAGATCAATCCTAACGCTTGTCCTTTCTCTTTTTATTTATTTATTTATTTTATTTTTTAATTAAATTTTTAAAAAAATATCCACTTAAACCTAGTTAAAAATCTCATGACAAGATTAGAAACCCTAATTGCTTTAGAGCATGCATTATATTAGTTTTATTTTTTTATTTTGGTGATTGCTGAAGGCAAGATAAGCTTCTAAAATTTAACTAATTACACACATCTAGTTTAAATTGCATAGAACCCTTTGATTAAAAATTTTTTGTGCATATTCATATTAAACCAAATTAAAGGGCACAATCCAATTAAATAAGATAAGTTGGAGATTTGATCATCCTTCCTTGGCCCATAAACAACCAACCAGTATCCTGCATTGATCTAAGTCTTTAATTTTAAAATTAATTAAATATCAACCCTAGGAACTTGAGCTCATTAGGACAACGAATCCTAAAAGTTCGACTGGGTTAGGGTTAATCAATTTGACTAGTATCTAGAAAAGTGGTTCAGAAAGGACTAGGCCTGAAGGAAGGTGGTTACTTAATTAATTCTGTTAGCTTACCTGATCAAGCATAATTGATATCTAAGGCAAGCAACAGGAGACTCCCACTAACCTTATACTTACCTGATCAGTTGATTGGCTGATCCTATACTTAGAAGACTTGAAGGTGATCTTGAAAGTTAGGAGCTATCTAGATCTAGAATAATCCTTAGTTAGGATTGATTGACCAACTTGATTGCTAACCAATATTAAATTTAATTAAAACTAATTCTTCTCTCTCTTTTTAGCTCTAGGACTCCTTAGGACCTCTTCTTTAGAACTCTTCTTTCTTTCTTTTCTTTTTTTCCTTCGAAAATAAAATAAAATAAAATAAAAATTAAATAAAATTAAATTAAACTAACTAATAAATTATTAAAAATAATAATTAAATTAAATTAAATTAAATAAATAATTAAATAAATAAAATAATAAAAAAATTTAAAAAATATTTAAAAAAATTAAAAAAATAATAAAATAATAAAAAAATAAAAAAATCTAAAAAAATTTTGAACCATACATTAGTGTTGCACTAATACATATACGGTAGAAAATCGCTTTACCTAATCTAGTTGAACCTAATCATAAAATTGAAAGGCTAAATCGTATTAAATCCAATAACCAATTGACTAAAAATTTTAGAGAACCACTTAGGCAAATGAAGGAATACTTTATTCCTTCAACCTATAACCCATTGACTTGTATCCAATTATCTGAAAATTCATGCTACTCACTATGAGATCAAGCCGACCACAATCTAGATGCTTTCATCTTTCTATGGAAGCTCCAACAAAGATCCTTATAAGCATCTAGATGAGTTTTTAGAAATCTACTCTATGGTGAGGATTTAAAATTTAACTGAGGATGCTCTTAGACTAATTTTATTTTTTTTATCATTAAAAGACAAAGCCAAGTACTGGCTTGGCATAATAGAAAGATCAATTAAAACTTGGGCTAAATTACAAAGTAAATTTTTTAAGAAATTTTATCCCATAGGTCGAACCAACATTATGAGGCGAGCTTTCATTGGATTTGCTCAGCTTCTAAGGGAACAAATTCACAAGTCATGGAAGAGACTTAAGGATCTTATTAGAAAATGTCCACACCATGGTCTGTATAAGTGACAAATAGTTCAAGCTTTCTATGAGGGTTTAGGAGACTAATATAGACAATTGGTAGATGCATCCTATGGAGGTGCATTCATGAACAAGAGTGGGGATGAAGCCTATACTTTATTTAAAATCGTAAGTAAAAACTCAATTAACCATGCTTCATTATCTTTCTACCAAACCTGAGTAGGGATCCATGAATTTGAACATCTAGAATCTAGTCCTAAGACTAATTTAAATTTGATAAATAAAGTGGATCTTCTTGCTCAGAAATTAGATCAAGTCCTAATCTTAGGTCAATAATCTCCTACATAATTCACATCATCTTTTAATTATCAAAAAATTTGTTCAATCTATGCTAGCCGAACCCATCATGTGAGTGAATATCCCATGACTGCATAATTTTCATATTTTATCCAAGAACAAATTTAAGCTGCTCATGGCTATCCAAGCCTGTTAGTGATCCTTTTTCAAATCCATATAACCCAGATTGGAGGAACCACCCTAATTTTTCTTGAATATCCTAACAGACTCAAGCTCAGACCTAAATTCCATATGTTAGGCCCCAATATCAAAATTATGCATATAATAGGGGTCAGCCTAGTCAATCCACTCAACCATTGCATTATAATCAGTCATCATACCCACCTTCTCAACAGACCAATCTAGCTAACGATAGATTTAACCAACTTCAATAATTAATTTTGACTCAATACTAATCTATCACCAGGCTTAGAAGCTCAAATAGGATAATTAGCTGAAGTCTAATATTAAGAGAGAACTAGGTCGATTGTCGAGCCAATCGATTCATATAAACAATCCACCCATTATCCACCAACCACCTAGACTAAATTATCAATCTAATGTCCTACCTAAGAATCTCCAATTAGAGAATGCCAAAGTAATTTTTGAACTTAAAAGTTATAGGATTCTTATTGACCCATACCAAGATCAGGTAAGAGAGGCTAGTACTGATGCTAGCCAAAATAAAAATTTAGCGAAATAGGTTAGTACTGAACTAACCACATAGAAGAACCTGAGCCAAAAACTAGTATTGATGCTGGTTCTAGTTTAAATGAGATAGACATAGAAAAGAAGAGAGCGGATGATTTACCTAAGACCTATAAACCTATAGTCCTATTTCCCTTCAACCTTAGAAGCCGGTTCTTCAAGTAAAAACCAAGAGGCATGCAACGAAAGAGTCAATGGAGTTATTTAAGCAAGATCATATTAATTTATCTCCACAACTAAAGCCATCTTTAGTCATCCCTTTCAGTATCCCATTGCATTAAACTTAACTCCTAACTCAAAAACTCCATTCATAAATATTTTAGAAGAATAAATAGAAAAAATTCTTGATAAACAAGGGTCTGGGAACAGGGTCACATCCTATGTTCCCCTAATTAAAAATAATTATATCAATAATGAGATCATCAACTGTCTTCCTGAGATTGGCAATTCAAAATTATTGGAATTTATCAATCTAGTATTTAATATGGGATAGTAAGCTGCATTGTGTCTGGCTGAAGACAGGTAAACTTATCGCTTGTTGGGAGGCAATCCAATATTTAATTTTCTTGCATCTAATTTTTTTTTAGTTTATTTTTCTTTTAGGTCATCTTGAATAAAGTTGGAGAGAGAGCTTAAATTTTCAAAGGAACATGCTGGACCAAATATATTATAATCTTTTTTTTCTTTTTTACAACTTTCTATTTTTTCTTCTCCATTGAAGGATAATGTCGATTAAGTTGGAGGATAGAAAAAATACATACAAAAAAATCTTTAAAAAAATATCTCTTTAAAAAAGATATCTCTAAAATAAAAAATAATTAAAAAATAATTAAAAAATCTTTTAAATAAATCTTTCAAAAAATTTGAATAAACCATGTTTCAGGAAAGAAAATTTTGAGCAAAATAGATCAAAAAAAGTAATAAAGTTAGAAAGTATTTGCTAATGACTATAGCGAGTTAGAAAGTAGATTAGTTGGTCAGACTTTTTAGATCATTTAAAGGCTATCAGCACTTCAAATTGCACATGCACACTAACGAGGTAAAGTAAGTATTGATTATAAGGCCAACTAAGGATTCAATTATCACTAAAAAAATTGATGATTAATATATATCTCAATTAAAGAAACTTGAATTTAAGAAAAGAGCTATCTGCCCAAAATAAAAGTACAAAAGATAGAGTATATGTAGATTGTCCTAAGCTTAGTAACTGGATCTCTGCACCTAAGTCAAGTATGGAGATTCACATCAAACGGTGGAGGAAAGGTCAGGATGCTCAGCCTATTAAAAAAAAAAAGAGGCAATATGAAAGCTACCTTAATTCATGCATTTACCTTGAGATGTACAGAAAATTAACCAAAATAAGTGGTAATAGAAGATATATTTGTCTTTTAAATTAACATCCAAATACTAAGTTAGACTTCACAAACATAAGTGCTGAAAATCTTTGGATGAATTCTAAAAAAAGTTTCTGATTAATCTGACCATAAAATTTACTTCTGAAACTCAATACTTAGTTAGTGATACTGTTTAAACTTTTGATCTTAAATCAATGAATCAACAAATCAGGATAATCGATGAATCAAAAAATGCCACATGGTAGACCAAGACCTCTAAGAGGTTTACAGCATTTTCGTTGTCATGCATGGGGCATTTTTATCATTTCACTCATCGAAATGCATGCATCGATTGATTGAGGTGTGCGATACGCCCGGTTCAGCGCTCTATGGCAATAGTAGGTGCATGATCGGATGGCTGCGGTTGCTTGCGGTCAAGATCGAATGATGGTGGTTGGTTTCAGGTTCAATTCAAACTTCATCAAGCTCATCTATGCCATCCGACGACAGCGCTTGATTCCATCCTTGATCCGATGGTCCAGAATGCTCCCAACGGTGATTAGGACACCCAGACATATGATCAACGGCTTAATTTCCTCCATCAACATGTGAATCAATGGCCAGAATATTTTCTAACTTGATCTTGGGCCATTATATATCCATTTTTGATATTTTTTGAAGCCTTGAATCACCATCTGAAGGTCAAAATGCACAAAATTTCATAGAAGACATGATCCAATGATTTTATGCTATTTTCTTCAACAAACACGGATCTATACCAAGTATTTAATCCCATATTGCCTGATAACAAAGTCTCCAGTCCTCCAACACCTATTTAAAGGACCTGAGGCCTCCAGAGTTTAGTATCTTTGGTTAAGGTGAAGCTTTAGTATAGAGTAAAGCCAGGCTTTTGGTTAATGGCTACTTTGAGATAGCTAGTGTCGAGAGGAAGAGCTAGGCTTCTATACCATCTTTCCGTCAACGTCAATCTAAGATCAAGATCAGCCTACTTCTAGTTTTTATTTTCTTTCTTTTTTTATCTTTTTAATTTATATAATTAAATTTTGAATCTTAATACAAATTTTTTTTACATAATTTAAATTTATACTTCTTTATTTTTATTATAAATTTATTTTTATTGCAAGTAGATGCTAAGATCTAAATAGTAGATCATAGTACCAAGTTTATTTTTCTGCACTGTTTAAATTTTGCTTTTAATTTTTGAACTTCAATTTTATTTTCAAAATCTCTCTTTTTCTTTTGTAAAATCAAAGATTTCAAATCTAAAATACTATTTTTCCTATGGATTCGATCCGACTCACTGCTATCTACGTACTTTTAATTATTTTAAGAAATTAGATTAAATTGATAATTATGATATTTTAACAATAGTATCACGATCTATCAAGTTTTTGGTGTCGTTATCGGGGAAGGCATAGACATTAAAATTTTTAATTTCTTTGATTTTTCTTATAAATAAATTATAAATATTTTTTAATTTTTTTATTTTTTATAAATATTGCTTACTAATTTTTCTTATTTATTTTATAGAAAAAGAGATAAAAGAACAAAAAAATTAAGGAAAGAAAAGCTTCCAATCTTGTTTAGTGAGATCAATCCTAACACTAGTCCTTTTCTCTTTTTATTTATTTATTTATTTTATTTTTAAATTAAATTTTAAAAAAAATATCCACTTAAATCTAGTTAAAAATCTCATGATAAGATTAGAAATTCAAACTGCTTAGAGCATGCATCATATTAATTTTATTTTTTTATTTTGGTGATTGCTGGAGGTAAGGTAAGCTTCTAAAATTCAATTTATTGCATGCATCTAGTTTAAATTGCATAGAACCCTTTAATTAAAAAATTTTTTATGCATATTCATATTAAACCAAATTAAGGGCACAATCCAATTAAACAAGACAAGATGAGGGAATTTGATCATCTTTTCTTAGCCCATAAATAATCAATCAGCATCCTGCATTGACCTAAGTTTTTAATTTTAAAATTAATTAGACATCAGTCCTAGAAACTCGAGCTCATTAAGATAAGAAATCCTAAAAGTTGGATCGGATTAAGATTAATTAATTTTACTAGTGTCTAGAAAAGTGGTTCAGGAACGATTGGATCCGAAGGAAGGTGGTTACTTAATTGATTCTATTAACTTACCTGGTCAAGTATAATTAGTGTCTAAGATAAGCAACGGAAGGAACTTTCACCGACCTTATACTTACCTGGCCAGTTGATTGGTTGATCCTATACTTGGAGGACTTGAAAATGATCTTGACAGTTAGGAGCTGTCTAGATCTAGGATAATCCTTAGTCAGGATTGATTGACCAATTTGATTGCTAATCAATATTAAATTTAATTAAAATTAATTCTTCTCTTTCTTCTTAGCTCTAAGACTACTTAGGACCTTTTCTTTAGAACTCTTTTTTCTTTCTTTTCTTTTTTTTCTTAAAAAAAATAAAATAAAATAAAAATTAAATAAAATTAAATTAAACTAACTAAAAATTAATTAAAAATAATAATTAAATTAAATTAAATTAAATTAATAATTAAATAAATAAAATAATAATAAAATTTTAAAAAAATATTAAATAATAAAAAATAATAAAATAATAAAAAAATTTAAAAAACTTTTGAACCATAGATTAGGGTTGCACTAATACATACATGGTAGAAAATTGCTTTACTTGATCTAGTTGAACCAAACCATAAAATTGAAAGGCTAAATCGTATTAAATTCAATAATCAATTGGCTGAAAATTTTAGTGAACCACCTAGGCAAATAAAAGAATATTTTATTTCTTCTACCTATAACCCATCGACTTGTATCCAATTACCTAAAATTCATGTTACCCACTATGAGATCAAGCCGACCATAATCTAGATGCTTCCATCTTTTTATGGAAGCTCCAACGAAGATCCTTATAAGCATCTGAATAAGCTTTTAGAAATCTGCTCTATGGTGAGGATTTAAAATTTAACTAAGAATATCCTTAGACTAATTTTTCTTATCATTAAAAGATAAAGCAAAGTACTGGCTTGGCACAATAGAAAGACCAATTAAAACTTGGGCTAAATTACAAAGTAAATTTTTTAAGAAATTTTATCCCATAGGCCAAACCAACATTATGAGGTGAGCTATCACTGGATTTGCTCAGCTTCCAAGGGAACAAATTCATGAGTCATGGAAGAGACTTAAGGAACTTATTAGAAAATGTTCACACCATAATCTGTCTAAGTGGCAAATAGTTCAAGCTTTCTATGAGGGTTTAGGAGACCAATATAGATAATTGATAGATGCATCCTACGGAGGTGCATTCATGAATAAGAGTGAGGACGAAGCCTATATTTTATTTTAAATCCTGAGTGAAAACTCAATTAATCATGCTTCATTATCTTTCTACCAAATCTGAGTAGGGATCCATGAATTTAAACATCTAGAATCTAGTCCTGAGGCTGATTCAAATTTGATAAATAAAGTGGACCTTCTTGCTCAGAAATTAGATCAAGTCCTAATCTTAGGTCAACAATCTCTTGCATAATTTACATCATCTTCTAATTATTAAAAAATTTATTCAATCTGTGCTAGCTGAACCCATCATGTGGGTGAATATCCCATGGCTGCATAGTTTTCATCTTTTATCCAAGAATAAATTCAAGCTACTCAAGGCTACTCCAAGCCTGTTAGTGATCTTTTCTCAAATCCATATAACTCAGATTGGAGGAACCATCCTAATTATTTTTGGATATCCCAACAGACTCAGGCTCATATCCAAATTTCATCTGTTAGGCCCCAATATCAAAATTATACCTATAATAATGGTCAACCTAGTCAATTCACTTAGACATTGCATTATAATTAGCCATCATACCTACCTCCTCAATAGACCAATCTAGCTGACGATAGATTTAACCAATTTTAATAATTAATTTTGACTCAACAGCAATCTATCATCAGGCTAGAAGCTCAAATAGGATAATTAGCTGAGTCTAATATGAGGAGAGAACTAGGTCAATTGCCGAGCCAATCGATTCATATAAATAATCCATCCATTGTCTACCAACCACTTGGACTAAATTATCAATCTAATATCCCACCTAAGAATCTCCAATTAGAGAATGCTAAAGTAATTTCTAAACTTAAAAATTATAGGATTCTTATGGACCCATACCAAGATCAGGTGAGAGAGGCAAGCATTGATACTAGCCAAAATAAAAATTTAAAAAAATAAGTTAGTACTGAGGCTAACCACATAAAAGAACCTGAGCCAAGAACTAGTACTGATGCTGGTTCTAATTTAAATGAGATAGACATAGGAAAGAAGAGAGCGAATGATTTACCTGAGACCTATAAACCTATAGTCATATTTCCTTCAACCTTAGAAGCCGGTTCTTCAAGTAAAAACCAAGAGGCATGCAACGAAGAGTCAATGGAGTTATTTAAGCAAGATCATATTAATTTATCTTCACAACTAAAGCCATCTTTAGTCACCCTTTCAGTACCCATTTCATTAAACTTTACTCCTAACTCAAAAACTCCATTCATAAATATTTTAGAAGAATAAATAGGAGAAATTCTTGATAAACAAGGATCTGAGAATAGGGTCGCATCCTATGTTCCTCTAGTTAAAAATGATTATATAATAATGAGATCATAAACTATCTTCCTGAGATTGGCAATCCAAAACCATTGGAATTTGTCAATCTAGTATTTGATACGGGATAGTAAGCTGCATTGTGTCTGACTGAAGATGGTAAACTTACCACTTATTGGGAGGCAATCCAATATTTAGTTTTCTTGCATTTATTTTTTTTAGTTTATTTTTTTTAGGTCATCTTGAATAAAGTTGAAGGGAGAGCTTAAATTTTCAAAGGGACATGCTGGACCAAATATATTGTATTCTTTACTTTTCTTTATTACACCCTTCTATTTTTTCTTCTTCATTGAAAATAATATCAAATAAGTTGGAGGATAAAAAAAATACATACAAAAAAAATCTTTTAAAAAAATATCTCTAAAATAAAAAAATAAAAAAAATTAAAAAAAATTAAATAAATCTTTAAAAAAATTTGAATAAACCATGTTTCAAGAAAGAAAATTTTGAGCAAAATAAATCAGAAAAAGTAATAAAGTTAGAAAGTATTTGCTAATGACTGTAGTGAGTCAGGAAGTAGATTAGTTGGTCAGAATTGTTAGATCATTTAAAGGCTATCAGCACTTCAAATCGCACATGCACACTAACGAGGTAAAGTAAGTATTGATTATAAGGCCAACTGAGGATTCAATTATTACTAAAAAAATTGATGATTAATATATATCTCAATTAAAAAAACTTGAATATAAGAAAAGAGCTACCTGCCTAAAATAAAAGTGCAAAAGATAGAGTATATGTGGATTATCCTAAGCTTAGTAACTGGATCTCTGCATCTAAGTCAAGTATGGAGATTCACGTCAAATGGTGGAGGGAAGGCTAGGATGCTTAGCATGTTAAAAAAAAAAGAAAAAAAGAGGCAGTATGAAAGCTACCTTAATTCATGCATTTACCTTGGGTTGTATAGAAAATTAATCAAAATAAGTGGTAATAAAAGATATATTTATCCTTTAAATTAACATCCAAATACTAAATTAGACTTCATAAACATAAGTGCTGAAAATCTTTGGATGAATTCTAAAAGAAGTTTCTAATTAATTGAACCATAAAATTTACTTCTGAAACTTTATACTTAGTTAGTGATACTGTCTAAACTTTTGATCTTAAATCCTAAAGCTATTTTTGTGAAGAAAAATCTTAGTGAAATATGATAATTAATCTAGATTTATATGACATTGCTAAGAAACTAGCAATGAGTAAGTTAGGGGGTGTGATAATATCATAAATTTATTAATAAAAATATTAATATATTAATTAATTTATATTTATTTTTAAGAATTTATATTTTTATTACTCTAAATAAAGAAAATAAATTCACCAATAAAAAGATCTCATTTTTCTACTTATAATGAAATAAATTTGATGTCAATCCGATTTAAAATGAATTTAATATAATTTTTTTAAAAAATAAAAATTAAATAAAAAATTAGGGCATTTTTCAGTCAGCTCAAGCCGTCGTGCCATATCAACTGGTGCATTCAAACATGCCTAGCCAGCCAAGCAAGCTGGCACACCCAGCTAGCCGACCCAAAAAGCGAAGCTGGCCCGCATTCAGAGCCCAGCCCACACACGCCAGCTCCGTCAGCCTACATTCGGTCCGTAGAATAGTGTAGACCGTCAGCTCAGCGATAATCGATGAATCAAAAAATGCCACATGGTAGACCAAGACCTCTAAGAGGTTTACAGCATTTTTGTCATGATGCACAGGACATTTTTGTCATTTCACTCAGTGAAATGCACGCGTCGATTGGTTGAGGTGTGCGATACGCCCGGTTCAACGGTCTATGGCAATAGTAAGTGCGCAATCGGATGGCTACGATCGCTTGCGGTCAAGATCGGATGGTGGTTGTTGGTTCTAGGTTTAATTCAAACTTCATGAAGCTCATCTACGCCATCCGACAGTAGTGCTCGATTCCATCCTCGACTCGACGATCCAAAATGCTCCCAGCGGTGATTAGGACACCCAGGCATGCGATCAATGATCTAATTTCCTCCATCAACATGCGATCAACGGCCAAAATATTTTCTGACTTGATCTTGGCCATTATATGTCTATTTTTGGTATTTTTTGAAGTCTTAGATCACCATTTGACGGCCAAAATGCACAGAATTTCATAGGAGACATGATCTAACAATTTTATGCTATTTTCTTCAACAAACATGGATCTATACCAAGTATTTAGTCCCATATTGCCTGATAATAAAGTCTCCAATCCTTCAACACCTATTTAAAGGACCTCAAGCCTCTAGAGTCTTCGATTAAGGTGAAACTTTGGTACAGGATAGAGCCAGGCTTTTGGTTAACAGCTGCTTCGAGGCAACTGGTATCGAGAGAAAAAGCTAGGCTTCTACACCATCTTTCCGTCAACGCCGATTCAAGATCAAGATTAGCCTACTTGTAGTTTTTATTTATTTTTTCTTATCTTTTTAATTTATATAATTAAATTTTGAATCTTAATGCAAAATTTTTTTTATGCAATTTAAATTTATGCTTTTTATTTTTATTATAAATTTATATTTATTACAAGTAGATGCTAAGATCTAAATAGTAAATCCTAGTACCAAGTTTATTTTTCTATACTGTTTAAATTTTGCTTTGAATTTTTGACTTTAATTTTATTTTCAAAATCTCTCTTTTTCTTTTGTAAAATCAAAGATTTCAAATCTAAAATACTACCTTTCATGTGGATTCAACCTGACTCACTGCTATCTACGTACTTTTAATTATTTTAAGAAGTTGGATTAAACTGATAATTATGATATTTTAACGATGGTATCATGATCTATCACTGAAGGAGGTCCATGGGCCAGCGCAGTCCGACAGTGGCACAAA
>QRFJ01005030.1:0-2500 GCA_006176705.1 Cocos nucifera | reverse complement strand
CTCATGTGGGATTCAGTGGACCGATCATGCGATCGAATGACTCAAAGGTGAGCCGATCATGATCTAATAGTCCAGATGCAATCCGAGCTTGATTAGGAGACCTTTTGTATGATTCGATAGCCTAGGAGCGAGCCCATCGCAATAAGACGGCTAGAAAGTTATCTTAGATGTGTTTAGGATTGGGTTTTCTACTAAAATACTATTTTGATGATTCTGGAGTTTATATAACTTTGATTGATGAACCATTTATTGCATCAAAAAGCTGGTGAAGTCCTAAAGGTGCTGAGAAATTTCTTGAGTAATTTTAGAGAGCTTTTATGAGAGTTTTAGAGTTTCTTATTGAGAGACTCTTGTACAAGGATTGAGTGGTAAGTTTCTCTTGTATTTGTTTATTTTTATCTCTCTGATAAAGAAGTTTTGCACGTCTCATAGAGGTAGCCTTGAGGCCAAACCCATGTATATTTTATTGTATTTATTTTGTGGTCTTTTTTCTTTCTTTCTCATATGGCATCGATATCTATCTTTCTTGGATGCTGTTATGATCTTGAGCGGATGATCCATGTTCCATAATTGTGGGATCTACCCCCACAATCATGATATTGACCTAAAATTGGTTGATCATTTTGCATGCTTAAAGGATGCAAAAGCTCTTGTGATGGCATCTCATTTGCTCTCAATTAGGATAGCTTTTTCTTACCTTCCCAACAATGCAAAAGGCAGCATTAATTGCATCAATGCCATCCCCCTTCAAGGCTCCATAGAAGAAAGGGTAGACTTCTTATAGATTCATTGTAAGTAGTTAAATATTCTTTCATATTTCACATGACCATTCAATTCTGTTGCTGTAGTTGGTTAAGTGCTGATTGAATCTTCAATATTGTCACAATTCATATGCTCTTTTGATATGCAACAAATTCATCAGAGATGAGCATATCTCACGGATATGCAAAAAAATCTCTATATCTGCCATAAGCTTCTCTTCTTGACGTTATTCCTTTGAAAAGCTAAAGAAATTCCATCCTTGAAATCCTAATGCAAATGTGAAATTTCTTTTATGTAATGCAGTATAACCTAAAGCAAATAAGTGAACATTTTCAGAGATATCGAAGTAGTCTCGATAAAAGCTTCAAGGACAAAAGTAGGGACCAAGGCATAAGGCACTTCAAAGAGCAATCCTATAAATTTAACTAGGGATGATTGTATATGATGACAAAAATCTTATGCCTAAGTCATAGAGTTGAAGTACATAAAAGATATCAATGTTGGATGTTTATTTAAAAGAAAAAAAAACATATCAATGATTTGTTATAGGATATCAACAGTATTTATCATGATATACTCAATAAAGAATGGCTTGAAATCGTAATTCATAGATTGTGGTGGCCTGTTATCTATACATCAAGTGGGTGCAAAAACAAACTACTACGATGGCATGATAAAATATTTTGCTATGTTTTAAGCATCATTGTTGCATGTTTGGCATTTGGGAATAATTTGGCTAGAGATAATGATTTGGAATTCAGAAATAATTTGACAAAAATAAAATTTTGTTTTCAAAATATTAAAAATAATTGAATAGTGATATATATAAATATATATATATATATATATATATATATATATATATATATATATATATATATATATATATACATACATATATATACACATACATACATATATACATACATACATACATACATACATACATACATATATATATATATATATATGTATGTATGTATGTATGTATATATATGTATATATATATATGTATATATATATGTATGTATGTATGTATGTATGTATGTATGTATATATGTATATATATATATGTATGTATGTATATGTATATATATATATATATATATATATATATATATATGTATGTATGTATGTATGTATATATGTATATGTATATATATATATATATTATATTGTTGACGCAGAAATTGGTCGTCATCAGAATCCGCTGGAGTGGAGGCCGATAAGGTCGCCGTCGGAGACCTGCAAAACAAAGTCCCGTCTGGAGCTGATGGGGGGTGGCTCCGGTAGGATCCTTCGACGATCAAGTCAGCTCCAATCAATAGGAATGAAGTGCTCAGTGTGAAATTCAGTAGAGTTTAGAGGAAGAGAGAAGGGTTTTCAGAATCTGGCATAAGTGTATCTGGAGGATCCTTTTTATAGAGGGAGCTTGTTGTAACCGTCTTGATTAATGATTATCGTAACTGTCCTGATCAATGCCGATCATTATTGACTTGATAAATGTCGATCATTATTGACTTGATAAATACCGATCGTTATTGATTCGATAAATGCCGATCATTATTATCGTGTAACCATAGCGGGATCGCCTGTAGGAATCCATCATAAGAAGTTCAACTTTTATGAAAGTTCGGCCATTGAGAAGCCCGTCCGTTAGAGAAATCCGTAGGAAGTCCGACTTTCATAGAAGCCCAGCCGCTGGAGAAGTCCACAGGGAGTCCGACTTCCGTAGAAG